>JBBMEG010012918.1:0-30733 GCA_037832605.1 Cyclanthera cordifolia
TAATGATGGAGAATTAGTTCACTTTGCTTTTCTTGCAGATTTGGAACATGTTGAACTTGAAAATGTCATTCAAAATCCCAAATGGCAAAATGTGATGAATGAAAAATAGATGACAATTGAGAAAAATAATACATTGCAATTGACGGGTCTTCAAAAACACAAAGCAAAGTTCGTGGCAGAGGGATTTAAACAAGGAGAATATGAAGAAATAGTTTCCGATGTCCAAATGGAAACGGTAAGGTTGATTATTGATTTGGAAGCACAAAAGTAATGAAAGATTCACCCGTCAAATTGGCGTTTTGAAGGTTGATGGCTTCATCAAAGATTGTCATGAAGGTGATCTGAATTAAGGGAGAATGTTGAAATAATTTTTATTATTTATTAATTCTGATTTTTTAGTATTAATATTTTATTTAATCTGACCGATCGTGTGATCGTGCTATAAATTTTAAGACCAGCTAATTTAGTGGTGGCATCGTGTGATAATGGCATAGTGGGTTAGTGGTATAGTGCTATCTATTTTTATCGATGTAATTTGACTAAAAATAAAAGTGAGTAATTCATACATTTATTTATTTCTGTATACTTCCTCACAAATACAATTTTCTGGGTTAGTTATTATCTTTCCAACAAATTTACTATTTTTAAATAAATATTATAACAAAATATAATTAAAAATAACAAAAACTTTTAAAGGTTATTAATTTTATTTGGAAATAAAAAATGTATTGGGAAATAATAAAAAAAAATCAGAAATTTGAAAAAGTAGACTAATAAAAAAAAAGTTTGAAAACAATAAAGAACGATAGTTATTTTGAAAACATCACGTCTAAGAAAGAAAGGCTAAAAAATAAGGAAAGAAAAATTAAAGAAAATTGCGAAGATTAAAAGGATATAACAAAAGAGATTTAAGAGAAATTAAAAAATTGGAAAAATAAAAGGAAAGTTGACGCTGGAAAGAGATGTAGAAAAAAAAATCTTAAATGCATGTTTGGTGGAGAAATTAGGGCTAAGTTTGGTGCACTAATTAAGTAAACTGTTTGTTGCAGGGATTAAGTTAAGCTGGGTATTAAGTTAAATGGTGCATGGATTAAGTTAGCTGCATTTTTTTATTTATAATTTTAAATTCATGTTTTTATTTTTATTTTTTTGTTACTATGCAAATTATAAATGTAATATAATGCTTGTATTATTAACGCTCATATTCGAATTGAAATGACATATGCAATAAAAAAAACTTATATGACATTAACTTCAAAATATTAGAAGAATACACCAACTTGTCATAAGAAATCCAATCTAAGTAAAATAGTCATAGAAAAACAAATCATATAATGTTCACAAAAAGACAACATTTGAGTGAAAATGTGGTCATCCTCTGAGTAGTCCATCGTTAGAAAAAAGGAAGAAGAGATTGGGATGAACGATTCTTGTTCAACAGGTAATCGCAATAGTCACGCTGATCTTTTGGAGGTACTGAATGAAAAGCGACAGCTTGATCGAGGTCTTTCAAAAGGACATTCATCAGGGCAATCCTTTCAAAAGTCGTTAATGACGGGCTTAGGAAAAATGGCTGCTACTTTCGCCCTCTTCGCTTCATTTACCTTATCTGTCGTCGTTGGTCATTCAGCAATCTTCCGTATCTCTGTATTTTGCATATCCAACCCTACTTGCATAATATCAAGTAGCTCCTGGTTTTGTGACACCATTTTCCTTCTCCCCCCACAGAAAAGGTCGACTCCCTAGTTGGTCCGCTTGTAAGGGTGTTCGATTCTTCCTCCTGAACAATAGAAGGATAAGGCCTATAATACCCTTAAGAACGCTTCCCCCATCCTTCTCTTGCATGTTCCAATCCTCGTCTGTGATATTTCTAGCTGACTGAGAAATATATCCACTTGACCTATCCTTCTCGAATACGTAAGCAAAGTTATCATAATGCGAGAATGGTTTATTATTCATACCCTTCGCATTCGGGTGCGTCTGAAACAGAACATATATTGTAAAATTCATATGTACATTCAATCTTTGTTTATACACAAGCTATTGTTACATACCTGAACCCATGTGTCGAAAACAGTGGGCTCCACCTCAATGTACTTGTATGCATCATTCCACCCGAAGCCGCTGCAAGTATTTCCAAGCATCTCGACAATAGCTTGGTATTGGCGTTTCAAACTCTTAACCCTACCGTCGATGACCGTGGTAGAAGTAATTGGGCATCTAGGAATATTCTCTTGTATAATTCGTAGAAGTTCGTTGTGGTACTTGTTCCTGAAAGTATCGTTGTCAGATTTCCATCCCCCAACTTGCACTAGATGGACAACGCCTGAACAAGAATACTGCCTTCTAAGGCAGTCCAATTGTGACGAATGTTTCTCGCAGGCACTGCCATACTTCTACATAAAATTTGTGTAAATTATTTTAATCAAAGTTTAAGCACATTTGATATTCATTATATATATGACATTAACGTAATTGCACAAAAAATATATTTCTACACATTTTTTCAACATACACTATACAAACAAAACATATAATATAAAGATGATTAGTCTATGACCTAGAAGCTTGGGCGGATTCAAACATTCGTTCGACCAGACTATCTCGAAAATATGACCATTAAGGTGACGTCTCGACGTAGTTGATGTTTGGGTGGTTGTCCATTTCAGCTTGGGTTTCAACAGGGTCAACTTATAATATTTCCAATTCAATGGTTGATCCTATCTCTCTACATATCAAATTATGTTGTAGAGAACATGTCGGTATGATCTCCACTTGTACCTTCAGAAAGATTGATTGCATAAAATGGCCCAACGGTTTTTTAGCGCACCAAAAGCTCTTATGATTATATTCCTTGGTGATGAATGAGCTTTATTGAAAAATTATCTCGGATTTTGTGGCAGATTACTACCCTTCCAGTTAGACAAATGGTAACGCTCCCTCTATAGGGAGCTAAAAAGCCTTTGATATTTGGATAACCAGCATCACATAAGTAGTAGTATCATGGATAAAAGGAGTAATTCAATTTTGGTCGATTACTAAATTGAATTATTATGTTATGAATAATGTTAGTTACCATGAGGAATGTTAAATCCATTGTCGCGTGATAAAACATCTCTAAGTACTCTAGAGTCAGCTGTTAAACCTTCCCACCCAGCTAGAACGTAAATAAACTCTTCATTTGGAGAGCACACAGCTAAAACATTTGTTGTGATGAAACCCTTTCTATTTCTAAAGGAGACACGTTTTTCAGCAGGAACATGTATCTCGATATGAGTACCATCCATTGCGCCAAGACAGTTCTTTATGGTTTGAAAGAAGAAAGAAATGAACTTGGTCTTCAAACTTAATGAGTTTGGTTTACTAAGTAAGTTACCTCAAATCATTTCCATCTACTATCACTACATGATGCTTGAATTGGTTCGGGCTTTTTTAATAGAATCTCGTGGCAACGTATCACATCAATAAGGACATTTTGAAAGTGTCATGATACTATTTCACCTGACCTTGTAAAAATGCGTCGAATAACGCGGTTCTTCACATCATGGGCAATTATATGTAGAAACATGCTACCATTTCATCGACGTCAATGTAGTCTGTACCGCCAAGACCACCATGAGTCCTTAACAAGTCACACAAAGTTTGGTAGCAAGCACGATTCATCCTAGTTGTCTCACGACAAACTACATCGCTTTCTCTAATGATCCTGAAAATGGTCATTTGGCGAAAATGATGTCGAAAGAAAGAGGAATAATTTGAGTTTTCTTCTGTAGGGTTATAGCTCATTATTAGGTTTGCTAGAAGAAAAAACTGGTTCTGACATCTATACAGTACTGTCAATACTGAAACCATTTCATCGGGGTGCATTATCTAAAATAAAGAAATGCAAAAAACATATAAGTACACCAACATAAAACATATATATTTTAAATCATCAAAATATAAGTGGTTATATCTTGAAAATATAAGTTTCATTTTATGTTATATTATTTTGAACTATAATCATGCTTAGAAGAAGTACAATTTTAAATACAATGATTTTCAAAGAAGTTGAGATAAAATGCGTTAAAACTTATTGATTTCTTTTTGAAAGATCTTATTAATGAGCATATAATTATTTAAATTTTATTAATATTTTCAATGAACATAGATTTATTTTATGTATTTAGTTATTGTTATAAGTATCATTTTAGAGATAATTAATTTGTAAACTAAAGTTGCATAAGGGAACCAGCCTAACTCAAAAGTATTATCTTCAAAGTCATATCAAATATATATATATTTGTTTCATTTTATTTCAACTGTTTTTAAGTAGTTATAAAGGTAAGGGTTTCATTTTCCGGGAGTCTAAAATTAAGTTGATGTTTTGTATATAAAATTTGATTCATTCAATTATAGCAAAATCAAATGACTTTAAAATTAAGTTGATGTGTTGTATATAAAATTCGATTAATTCAATTATAGAAAACTCAAAAGCGTAAGTGAATTTAAGTTTTATTTTAGGCTAAACAATGTTCAATTAGGTAAAAAAGATTGATATTTATTCTATATTCGACTCGATTCATCAATTACTTTAAAATGAAATTAGAAGTGGTTGTAAGTGGGTGTGTGTGTATATATATATATATATATAATTTTATGCTCACCAAAATTTGATTAATTCAATTATAGAAAAATCACTCAAGAGTTCCAGTTTATGCACACCAAAGTTTTCCAGTTTTCGATTACATTTGTTAACGAGTTATAAAATATAAATATTAAGTAATGTTTTATCAAATAATACAAATTTTTGTAAACTAAGGAGAACCTAAATGTTGAAGGCTTTTCTTGATGATTAGATCTGTAGTCACCAAAAAAAAGTTTGAATAATAAAAGAAACTGTATAGAAATCAGGAAGTATAAGTACTGATTATGAACTAAGTGGTAATTGCCGACTACAATTTATGAGCTAAAAAAATATCAAACCTCAGGAAAATTTAAGCACTTATCATTTCTCCTTGGAGATCAATTGCTAGTCATGTACAAGACAGTTTTTGTAAAACAAAATTAAACAGAAAAATGAAACATGAACAAAAATATTTGTTATCCTTTGCATATCGGCCACAAATGAAACATTATTTAGGCCACAAATGTTATACATGAACAAAATAGAAAATGAATGTGCATTACATACGAATGGATAACAATGAACATAGAAAACGAATATACAGATGAGACAGAGTAGATCACAACAACTTGATATTGAAAAAAATAAACTATAAACTTGAGACAGAATGTAACATAACAAACAAAATAAACAAAAACAATTTTGAAAATTTTAGACATAATGTATAACAAATGGAATAAACGAACAAAGATTCAAGATTTGAGACATAATATATTCAGAATCAATGGAATAAACGAACGAAGTTCAAGATTTGAGACAATATATATTCACAATAAAATGGAATAAACAAAGAAATCTATAGATTTCAAACAGAATACATCACAACAAATAGAATAAAAAATTGATCAAGTGGGCGTGAACTTACTTTGTTCAAGTAGATGGGAGGGTGAGAAATTGTTCCAACGAAAGAAACATATATAGGAGAAAAGGAGAAGATGTTTGGTATAGGGAAACAAATCATCTCTTACCATCAATTTAATGCAAATTGATTACAGTTGAAGGTTAAATACAAAATCTTGCGATTTCAACTCATTTGATATAGAAAAGACATCCATTTAACGATAAGCAATAAATGATGGTGGTTGTAGAAAAAAAAAACAGTAGCATAACAAAGGCATTAAATATAGAGGTTGTACCAAGAACAAAAGGAAGTACAAAGTTTTTTTTTTTCAAAAAAAAATAACCTAGAGACAAAAAGATTGGGTTTTAAAGGGAAGAACGTGACTCATCATCGATTGGAGAGGGTTAGAAACATACCTTGCAATAAACTCCCTCCAAGCCGAATTCGCCCTAATCTCACAAAGAAACTGAAGACGTGTATTAGGATATGAACATGCAACCCAAAAATAGTGTCGATTCCCCATAGATTTGGTGACAAACGTCTTCAATTCGGCAAGATCGGTGAATCCGACTATAAGAACACAAGATATGTGATGGAGAACGAAAATGGAACATAGTTAGGGTTTTGAATGTAAGCAAATGAGGTTGATTTCAAACCTCAAAAAACTCCTAATCTATGAAATCATAGACGAATTACATATCAATGGATGCAGAATCGAACAAAGAACACACTCATTGAAGAGGAAAAATTCATATGAAGAACGGATTGGAAGATAATCGAAAGGAAATACCATAAGAGAAATAGAGAAAGAGATAGAGAAAGACCAACACATAAGCAAATAGTTTTTTTTTGACGAAAAAAGAGGAGTCACTATTTTAATTCGCAAAAATCACTCGGTTTTGAACAGTCTCACAATGTTCATGTCCTAGTTAACTTAATCCGTTTTGAGGAGTGTGAAAATCTGACGACGACCAAACAAGGATTAGAGGAGTTAACTTAATCTGGATTAAGAAAACCCCTCATCCAAACTGACCTAAATGTTGGAAAGAGGGGAAAAAAAGAGAACCGTGGGATCCTCACGCCATATATTTGGGGAAATGTTCAATTTCCCTACAGACCAAACGAGCACTTCCCTTACCTTCTCGGCCAGCCTAAGGAATCCTAAGAATCTACCTGTTTGATTAAAAATAATCATGCACAAATTTTATTGGTTAGATCAAAGATGATTTACTCCTTAAGAGAGCTAAAGACTCACTTATTTATCATAGAAGAGTTAAGTAAGAACTTCAAAATTTCATACAAGCTAAATTCCTTTACTTTCATCCATTTAATTTTTAGAATATAAGATGAAATGAAATAATTATTCAGAAACACTACTAGAATGAACACTTTCGGCGATGAAAAACTGCACCGACTTAGACAATAGTTTCCGTCGCCTTAGGCTAATGCGACGAGGATAAGACGACGGATAAATTGGTTAATTTTTTTAAATTCAAAATTAGACTTCAAATGAAAAATAATACTATTCAAAATTGGTTTGTGCATAAGAAGATTGATACATTCAACATTGTTATAAGCATAGATTTCAATAAATATCGAATATCAAATACTGAATAAAGAATGAAAATTTGTCCATTACGAAAATAGTAACAAAAGTTATCCATAATGACAAACATAAGTTAATAAAATATAATCAAAGTGCTGAAAGCTGAAATGAAGAATAATGTTTATAAATTGGAAGGTCGTACTATATTAAAATAAAGATGACATAAGGTATGGTCTCTGAGCAGGTTCGATCAACTTCTACCTACAATAAACAATGAAGAGTAATAAGGATTTAAGAAGTTTCAATAACTCAACACACAACCTACAATAGTTTCTAAAAAATTTGGCAGCATAACAACGTAGTTTAATTTACCAAAAAATTTCAAACTTGTTAAAACATATTGTTGATGCCGAAAAATGGTCAACGAATATCCATAGTGAATTTGTTTAGCTTAGGAAGAAAGGGCCTGCAAAAAAAGGTAAATTAGGACACACCAGTGTGGTGTGAGATACATGGCCTCCGATGCCTAAGTCAGAAACGAAATTTAGGGGAATAGTTTAGAGTACTAAGAATAGCTTAAGAGTACTTAGCTTAGGATCCGTCACTTGAAAGGGAGAAATAACTTGACTTTTATAGCAGTCAGTCTAGTAATCGCTGCAGCTCACTTATGGCTCGATATAATGACCGGCCGTTAGAAATGTCTGCCATAAAGCCAGGTATGAATACCGCCGTAACTCCTGGCCGTTACCCTTTGGAGGTGTAACGGTCTTGATTCTGGACTCGGTCGGCTCTTCGGAGAGTCCTGACCTCCACGGTCGACCCAATGGGGCCGACCCACTTGTTGTAGGGAACTTTAACACCTTGTGGTATGTTGACGTGACCGACCTTCGTTTTCGCGACTCCTTGTATCAACCTCGTGATGGTTGAGTGACTTCTCGCGTTTGGGATGGAGCGCCTTCCTTCGATGCCTCCTCGGGAGTTGACTAGTTTCCCAGCACTCATGTATTTTTGCGCTATGGTTAAGAGCTCGACATACGTGAATGAAGCCCTTTTTTCCAGCGACCACAAGAACTTTTCATCCCTAAGTCCACCCATGACTGCTGCGAGAGTCGTGCTGTCGGAATACCATTCAATTTATAACGCCTCGTTGTTGAAACGAGCAATGTACTCTCGAAGAGTCTCATGACTCCTTTGCCTCACGGTCAGCAAATGGGTGATCGATTTTTTTCTGATCTCGGCCTCCCAAGAATTAGGTGACGAAAGCTCTGGCCAACTCTCTAAAGGAGACAATGGACTTACGCTTTAGCTGCCTGAACCATATTCGAGCTGGTCCCGCGAGTGTGAATGAGAACGCTGGCACTTGATCGCGTCTCGGACTCCATGGAGCTCTATCCATGCCCGATAGGAATCCAAGTGCTCCACAGGATTCGTAGATCCATCGTACTCCTTGATTGCAGGGAGTTTGAATTTTGCTGGGACAAACTCCTCTATGATTTCATCAGTGAAGAGAAGGTCGACCTGGTCGACCAAGCTGTCTAGGTCCAATTCGTCTTGGTCCTGCGCCTTCTTCATGCTCCCCAATTTGTCTTGGAGAAGATGAAGTTGGGCCAGCAAAGATTGTGCCTCGGCTCCGTCACACCCTGCTTCTCTTTGGCGTTGGTTGAGCACCTCCCTAAGATCCGCTCCCAAGTCTAATCCCACCTACGGGCACTTGGAGTTTTTTAGGGATAAGGGGTGGATGACCCTTGCGTGGTACTCCTTGGTTGGCTACTTCGGACTAACTGCGTCCGAGAAGACTCCATAGTTTTGGATCTGATCCTTTGGTGGACCGAATGCTCCTTCCTCCTGTCATTACCGCCCAGCTGAAGTCGTTCGACCGGTCTTTGGTGTCGGGAATGCACCTTTTTCGGTGCCTCCGTGACTGGGGCTTTCCCTTTTGTAGGGTCAAAGACCAACGAAGTTGTCTTTTCTGCCGCGACTTTTTTCTTAGTCAGCTGTCGCTGCACCACCTCTTGCGGTGCCTGTTGCTTCCCAGCATCAGCTGTCTGAGCCGGAGGTGGTTGCCGAACCAACTCCACCAGGCGACTCAAACTCTCCACCATTCCTTTCACTCGTTCCTCCAAAACTGTGAACTTTGGATCTGCACGCTCCAACTCCTGTCTAGCTACCGCACCCTTAGGATCCGGGTGGTTTTCGACGTGAACAACGTCATGCCCTCTAGAGACGATCCTTCTCGGAGAGTGTTCCTGTTCTTACATATTTTAAGTACTTTTTTAAACCAATCAAGAAACTATTGTTCGTGTTTTTTATAAAACTCATTTGATGTCTTTATCGTTTTTCGAAACAACTCCAAATGTTTACTAGAACGAAAAAAAAGAATAAACATTATTTATAGTCAATATTACACAACGGCCGAAAGAAAGAAATCCAAATTACCTACGAATACTTATGTACTCTCATCGCAGTTATTTAGAATATACCAATGTAGCCTCTACATATCAAATGAATTTAGGGTAATATTAGATGCCTTGCCCATGGTCGAACATTCTTTCTATATACCTCATACTCACCAAATATTTCTATATTTGGATTATGATCCTCATTTCTATCTGATCTGTTTATCCTAGTCTCCATCCCACTAAAATAAGATGAACATAAGTTTAGAAACTCATTAATCACATACTTTAGTGCTACACAAACCTTCTGGTCTAGCTCTGTTCCCCACATGAGCTTTTAAAGTACCTAAACTTCTCTCAAAATGGTACATTCAACTATATTTAACTGGCCCAACAACCTTACATTCATATAACGAGTGAACAACTAAGTGGAAATAAAAAATGTTAATGGAAAGAGTTTTTCCAATTTGCGAAAAATTATAACTATCTCATCTTATAGCCTAGTTAACTCGCTTACATGAAGTGTCTTCGAACATAAATCATAGAAGAAAGCACAAAGCTCAACAACAGTAGTAGTTATATCATTGGGTAACAATTTACGAATATCGATAGGGATTAGTCGTTGTAGTAGAATGTGACAGTCGTGTGTTCTCAAATCAAACAAATTACCTTCATTCAAACTAACGCACCATGAAATGCTTGATCCAAAACCATCAAAAAATTTAACTTATTTGATGAAGTTTAAGAATTTCACCCTCTCTTGGCTTGTCAAAGTATAAGTGGCATGCAGTTTAATGAACTTGTCACCTTGATTCTTTAAGTGTACTCTCCTGTTCAATTATTGCAAGTCCAACCGAGCGTTAAATGTGTCTTTAGTCTTTCCTCCAATATTTAATACGATTTCAAGCAAGTTCTCGCACATATTTTGTTCAATATCTATAACATCCAACTTATGTAGTAGTAATAGTTTTAACCAATAATGAAAGTTGAAGAAAATACTCTTCTTCACCCAATTGTTTTCAACTTCTTTCCTTTTTTTAACATGTTAAGAAGGATGTATACTCAATACTGGAAAATTAATGGTACTTAATAGTTCTAGAGGTTCAAAAAGTTCTAACTTCCTAATAAAAAGTTTACTTTTGTGCCAACAATGATCCATTAGGAGGTATCGTCGATGCCCGGTATAAACAATTTTGACTCGAATTCAAACAGTTGAAGTTTGTTATTTACAAATGGAGCATGCTTAATAACCTTTCATACTCCAACTAGATAAATTACTATACGCTGAAAAATCATTATGGTCCATAATATAACAACATGAAGATTAAAGAGTTCATCGTTGTTTGCGTGGTACGTTCGAACCCCATTACTCCATAATTTCTTCAATTCATTAATTAAAGGTTGTAAGTACACATCCATCTCTTTTCCAGGGGATTTTGGACAAAAAAATTTGCAAAGCCATGATAAAATTTGTTTCTTTCATGGATTTTCAAAGTGGAAGATTGTATGGAACGAGTGTCACATGCCAAACGCTGTACGTCGTACTCAAATTCTCAAATTGATAGAATCCGTCAGAAGGTAATCCAAGTTGCACATTTCTTGAAGACACCAAACTCATCAATTCGCTTTTCTTTATGCCAGCTCATATCTAAAGTGCATTAAGTAGACAAATAAATGCTGAAGTCTTGAAATTAAAGGAAAATGATGCAACACTATATCGAGACTCATCACATGTCGGACATTGATCAAGATTTTTCTACTCATTCATATAAAGTATACAATCATACTTACAAGCGTGAATTGAGTCGTAAACCCTAGATCTAGTAATTTTCGTTTCGCTTCGTAAAGTGACCCAGGGATGGAAGCATTAACTTCACCAAATGTAAGGTTTAATACAACACTTATTGAATGATTTGTCACTCCACTTGTTAGTGACCTTATAGTACATAAGTTTTACCAAAAAATGTAATGTAGAGAATCTTGTACATAACTTCTTCGATCGCTTGTTCTCTTCATGAACACTTGTACCATTTGTTTCAAAATTATGATCATATTCTTCCACATCTTCTAACTCAATACTTTCACGATTGGTATCATTCAACATTTCTAATATCTCATTATTGCGGTTATGATCAGTGGACTCATCAATATTCATTCTTTGATCATGTACTTGGCTAAGCTCTAAGACTTAGACACTCTAACCTAGATAAATCATCAGGTTCACCATGGTATACAAATGATCGTGAAGCTAACATTTCATTCATCAACAAATGTCGTTCTACATCTTTTAAGGTAAGCCATGAACCGTTCATACATCTTACAAGGACATCGAACTTGACCGACACGATTCACGTGATTCTTGGCCATTCCTAAAAATTGTTTGACACCTTCAGTGTATTCAATAGACTATTTCTAAGCCAATCTTTGATCAGTTTTTCTTTGCTCTTTATGTAGCACACTATTTTCGTTGTTTGAGAGAACAAGCCTACATGATTAGTGTAGACAAAAATAAGAGTGTGCTATATGGTTTTGTGTTATTTATATTGTTTTGATAACATTAAGTTACGAAAGAAATGAATTAATAAATCAAAAAGTATTCCTAAATATCTCTAATTCTAAATAATGTAAAATATTAACCATAATTAATTCTTTTTATATTTTCCAAAAATATTGAATTTTAAAAGATCAAATATTTTTCAAAAATATTATTAGGTCAGATTCATACTATTCAAGATATTCTAATTTAAATTATATTTCAATATCTTCCAAATATACTAGTCAAATTTAATTTCTTGAATTAAATCTCATTTTATCAATCCAATATCTTTCAAAAAAGTAATCAATTAGGGCAACCAAAGTAATCAATTAGGGCTATCTAAAACTAAGTAAAACAAATAATCAGAGAATCAAAATAAGTAATCAATTAGACTATCTAAAACAAAGTTAAACAAGGACATAATAAATCAAAGTAATCCTACACAAAAATTCTAAATTAATAAATCAGCGTGTAAGTAGCTTCTAAATTTCTAAAACTATAAATAAATAAATCAATAAATCTCTAATTCTAAATATAATCTAACAAAATAACCCTAATTCTAACAAATACTAACAATCCCTAAATCCCCGACATGAATATAATGAAAAAAACCTAAATTTTAACAAAACGCTATCATAAGTCCTAAACATAAACATGAACCTAATGAAAACACTCTAATTTTAGCAAAACCTAATCATAAATTCTAAACATAACAAAATTTAACAAAATTCTAAACAAAAAGTCATAGTCTCTAATTTACAAATTTAATCTTAAACTAATGAACATTAATCATAAATCAAATTTTTGTAACCATTAACATAAATTAAGAACCAAAATCTAAAATTTTAAGGATTTAGAACTTACTTTTCAAGATAATGTAGAAAATACGGCTAGGAACAAAGCCAAGGAACGACGGTAAGGGCGGCGAGCGGCAGCGATGGACGACTGGGGTGGCTGTCAGAGTGAGATTTTTAGAGAATTTGCGGGAGAAGAGGTGTGAAATGAAGAAGAAAGCTCATTTCTGCATTATGTATTAGTGAGCTAAGGCGATGGAATAAACTTTCGCCGCCTTAGCTCTTCAAAAAATAAACGTTTCGGCTTCGGTGAAGAAACTTTTCACTTTTGTCGCCTTAGCCTCTATTTTTGGGAGGAAATGAAACGTTTCAAATGGAAGGCTAAGGCGATGGAACTTTTCACTTCCGCCGCCTTAGCCTTTCGTTTTTCTCCATTTTTTCGTTTTAGGGGGGAAATGAAACTTAGAACCGATGCACCAAAGGCTACAGAAGAGTTATCTATCGCCTTAGCCATCCCTAAGGCGACAGACAACGTATTTCGTCGCCTTAGGGATTAAAAAAATTGGAAAAAAAGAAAGGATAAGCGACGAAAGATTTCGTCTGTCGCCTTAGGGGACGGCAAAGACGATAGACAACATATTATTTCACCTTATCGGTCAACAAAAATTGGGAAAATGAAGGGATAAGGCGACGAAAGACATCGTCTGTCGCCTTAGCTGTCCCTATGGGGACAGATGACGTCTTTCGTCACCTTAGGGGTCAATATAAATTGGGAAAAATGAAAGGATAAGACGACGAAAGATGTCGTATGTCGCCTTAGCTGTCCCCTATGGTGACGAAAGATGATTTAATCACCTTAGCTTTCTTCTAAAGCGACAGATGAAATCTTCTGTCGCCTTATTAGAGACTAAGGCGATGGAAAAAGGTTATGTCGTCGTAAGTTCCATCGCCTTACCTTTAATTTCTTATAGTGAAATTAATCTCAACTACATTTTTTAGTTTGTTCACTATGGATCGGGTTGGTTATGTTATAGTTATCAGCTCTAAACATAATCTACCTTCTTCAAATCTCCACCTTGAACAACTCATAATGTTTCTCATGTCTTTGGCTCTCTATTGATACTTACTTTATTCTTTGTCTTGCATCTCTAACCCTACCTGTCTAAGTGAGTGATTGAATTTAGCTTTGTAAATGACCAGAGTCAGCATTTCCACAACATTATAAGGGGTATGTACTCTAAGAACCTTGATTATACCTATCTGAATATGTTATCTTATCAAATGATACTTGATGTCAATGTTCTGTTGCAGAATTGTTGACTTTTGAATAGGTAGATGGCACTTTGGTTGTCATAATAGATTTTAACTTTGTTCGATTAGTTCCTACATCTTATAAGAGCCTTCTAAGCCATGGTGCCTTCTTGATTGCCTCAGTAAGAGTAATGAACTTAGTCTCTACCATAGACAATGTACTAACTGATTGTAATATGCTTTCCAACTAATAAGATTTCCTTGAAATAGGAAAGTATAACATGATAGAGACCTTCATTTGTCTAAGTCACATGCATATTCAGAGTCTACATAGCCATAAATTTAATAAGAATGAGTATCTCTCATTTTATATGTCAATATTTTAGTTGATAGTACTATTTAATTATCTCATAATAAACTAAGTAGATGTCAATGTAGTTTAATAGGGTTTTCCATATACCTGCTTATCAAACTAACTGCATAAGAAAGATTAAGTCTTGTTTAGATCAAGAGATAAATGAGACCTCATTCTGCTTGATGACTCAGAATCGTAGACATATGTCTCATGCAATCTTCCTCTTGATCTTTTAAAGAATCTTTAGATGAGAATTTGACATGCTATGTCATTGGCACATGGACGGATTTAGAACCTTCTAAGTTAAATCTTCTAAGTATTTTATGACAGTAGCTGTTATGGGCTATGCTCTAAAGGGCTGGTATTTTATAATTAAAGAATATCATTTATTGAATTTGATTGTAATTAATAAAGAGTTATTATCATTATTAGTTGTGCATTTAATTATAACATCATCCAACCATAATGTTAATTGAATTAATAGTGTTAAGTGATAACTCTCAGTTTTGAGAGTTATTTAGCATTATTTTTAATAAGATTCTATGCTCTTCAATGAATTATAATGGTCAATAATATAAATTTTGCATGGATTTACATGGAAATTAGGCTAAATACACCATATTGTCATTTCAAGCAGGATAGATTGGAAAATTGTTGAAAATGCATTTTATTGCATAATTATCGAATATTTTCTGCATTTTATTCCTAAAAGCTCAACAAGGTTATGAGCATTCATGCATACTAGTGCAGAAATACATATGTTGAAGGCATTGTCAAAGCTAGGATATCTCTAATGTTAAGCACATTCTACACCGAGTAGAATTAAATATCTGGAAAATGTGAAAAATATCTCACATGCAAATCAAAGGGAGGATGAACGATCAAGGTCTGATGCTGCTTATTCAAGTAAAATATTTTGGCTCCAAGTTAAGATGCCCTTAAATAACATGCTACAATTGTTGAAAGTGTGTAGTGGGTGCGAATCAAAAGAAATGTGGAGTGGACTTGTGCTATAAAAAGAATCTATAGCCAAAAGATTGAATGTCGAATTTTGAAGTCAGAAAGGAGAGTCGATTGTCTATAAGTGAATTTCCAAAATTCGGGAAGCAAGAGAAAGAGAGAAAGAGAAAGAGAGGGATTCCAAAAGCTGAGGGCATTGGAATCAATTATCCTAACAAGAAGTTGAGCATCAAAGTAGCAGCTAGATAGTGCCTCACATTGCTTCTGCGACTGCACAAGCATGAAATTCTTCTCTTTCTCTTTCATTTTATTTTATGTCTTGAATTTGTCCTCTTTATTTATGTTTTAGTTATTTTTATAAAAAAAATTTATGAAGATATTATTTAATTAATTTCAATGCAATTATATTCCTTATATTATTTCAATTATTTCTGTTGTAAGCCAAAAATATCCCGGAATACTCGGAAAAGGTTGGGGTCCACCTGGGAATCGACCAAGCCAACGCCGACTCCCTAGGGGTCGGCCAAATAGAGGCTTTGACCCCCTGGGGTCGGCCACGCCATTACCGACCCCAAGGGGTCTGCCATTACCGACCCCTAAGGGGTCGGCTGCGCCAATTGCCAACCTCTAGGGGTCGGTCACGCCAATGCCGACCCATTGCCAACCCGCGAAGGTCGACCGCGCCATTGCCGACCCCCCAGGGCTCGGCCGCACCCATTCCCGACCCACCGAGGGTCGGCCACACGAATACCGACCACCCGAGGGTCGGCCAGATGGAGGCCACAACCCCCAAGGGGTCGGTCGAGTCGATATCAACCCCCTTGGGGTCGGCCAATCAAGTCCGGCTCATCAGGGGGTCGACCCTTGCAGCCTCGACACTCCCGAGTCCGGCAAAAGAAGGCGAACATCCCTTAGGGGGAATGCTGTGGAGGTCAGGACTCTCCAAAGAGTCGATCGAGTCCACGTAATGTATGGAGGGCTTCACCCCATAACGTCCCCTATTACAACGAGTAGGTCAGTCCGAGTGGATTGGTCGTGGAGGTCAGGACTCTTCAATAAGTCAACCGAGTGTAAGTAACATATGGAGGCGCTGCACCCTGTTGCATCTCCTGTTACAACGAGTAGGTCAGCCCAAGTGGGTTGGTCGTGGAGGTCAGGACTCTTCGAAGAGTCGACCGAGTCCAAGTAACGTATGGAGGCGCTGCACCCCGTGGCGTAACCCCCTTACAACGAGTAGGTCGGCCCGAGTGAGTCGGTCGTGGAGGTCAGAACTCTTTGAAGAGTCGACCGAGTCCAAGTAAAGTATGGAGGCGCTGCACCCCGTGGAGTAACCCCGTTACAACGAGTAGGTCAGCTCGAGTGGGTCGGTCGTGGAGGTTAGGACTCTTCGAAGAGTCGATCGAATCCAAGTAGCGTTTGATGATATTGCACACCCGTATCATCGTAGCGTTACAACGAGAGGGCCGACCCCTAAAGGGTCGACCTTGGAAGTGAGGACTAGTAAGGGTTGACCAAGTCAGAGTAACTCCGGAGTCAAAGCCGTTACACCTCCAAAGGGTAACGGTCAGGAGTTACGCCGCTATTCATACTCGGCTTAATGACGAACGTTTCTAACGATCGGCCATTAAGTCGTTCATTAGTGAGCTGCAGCGGTTACGAAACCGACTGCTATATAAAGTCAGTTCATTCTCTATTCCTGGGGACATATCTTAAGCTAAATCAAGCTACTTATTCTTGTGTCATTATGAGTTCCAAATTATCCTACTCTCCTACTGACTTAGGCATCGGAGGCTTTATGGCTCACACCACACTGGTGTGTCCTAATTTCGCTTGTTTGCAGGCCTTTTCATCCTCAGTTAAACAAATATTATTGTGGATATCCGTTGACAATTTTTTGGCATCAATAATTTCCATTATTGTGCATGTATTTCTGTTACTTTAATTATGATATAGTTAGTACATTTTCATGCTTCAATTACTTACATAAATGATATTGACTTTGTTATCACGTGGATATTTCAATGTCCTTTGCATTGTCGTTCTGCATGCATTCTCTTGTGTTATGTATTAAGTAGCTTCAAAGTTTGAGTTAGTTAAAAATGAAACAAGTAAATTAATTAGGACTGTAATTATTAACAAAAGTAAACATTTTAATTAACAAGGGTCGACTAGTTATCCACTTTTGTTTGTTTTTTTTTGTTCAATTTTGAGAGAAATAGGAAATTAGAGATCTCTTACTATTGTTCATTAGGTTAATATAAGACTTTATATATTTAAGAAGATGCTAGGAATATCCATCCCAGTAATGCACACCAACCATATTCTTAATGCAGTTAACTTTGAGTGGAAACTTGAGTTCCAACCTTTATCTACCTCAAAATCGTTATACCTCAACAATTACAAAAATATATGACTTAGGATGATTGGGACATCCTTGTCTACCTCATTGTTTATGACTATGAAATCTGAAGGGAATATATACTTATCAACTTAGACAAGAATATCCACAATTTTTCCTTCTGGATGCTTAACAGATCAACCCGCGAATAGAAGATTTTGTTTTTCCCTATAGAATTACACTTTCTTATAACGAGACTATCTTGAATTCATCAAATTTACTCTTCTTAGAAAGATTGTCTTTCAAGAATTTACTATAATTACACATTTTCCTCAATGCATCCACCAATGTGATATTGATGTGAATCTCATTGAGAATGTATAAAAATTTCTCAAATTATTTCTCGTCTTATTTTTTTTATTCAAACTTTTATGGATAAGGTGGAGGCAGTGTTGTAAACATTGATGTTCGTACTTCCTTCCCTTTTTTTTGGTTGACTTATCTAAATTTTGGCTTTTAACCTTTCTGCAGTCTCCTTCATGTACAACAAGATCTCCCATAATTTTGCCTACAACGGTGCTCGATTCTTAATGCCATCTGCATTGGTGTTGTTGTTTTCATTTTCTCTGATAACTCAACTCTTAGTTTCTCTCTAAACTATTTATCTTTAACTTCCACAATCAAAGGCTTCCCACTTCTTAGTTCAATAGCTTGAACTTGTTTCTTTCCCTTTCTCTTTGCATGCTCCATATTAGAAGGAAATTTTTCTTAGGATCTGGTTCATATTTCAGATGCAAGCTCCTCTATTTGTAACTCTAGGTTTCGCATTATAGTTTGCTGGCTATTAATAACTACATAAGTTTTTGCGATATAATCCTTGAATACCTTTTCCATCGAAGTACCTAGAACTTGCAGTTGAGGGATATGTTTCTGATAACTCTCAGATATGAGAGTTATTTGCTATCTTCACATGAGTTTTCAGAGAAAATGACGTCATAGTTAGAAAATTTTGATAGAATTACTTGTTGAAACATCATATTTCATGTGCAAATATGAGAAGTAGCAATATCTGAGAAGAATATGATTTTCAACAATTTGATGATTTTTTGTGCATCAATGTGTGAATAATCATATATTTTATCAGAAAAGCTGAATATGGAAAATTTTTAATGCTTAAACAGGAATATGAAATTCAAGATGGCAGTTATCAGTATTTAGCTGAAGCATATTGACTAAAGAAGAAGATTATTTAAATGCATGTTTCGCTAAACACATGGTGGAATCTAAGATTTGTATGAATCTCGAGGTGGAATGAAGTGATCAAGATCTTTGTCATTGAAGAGTTTCGTATATATTGATTGATTGGAAGATCAATTGTAAGCACGAAGTGAAAATCCGAAGTCATTTTCAAATTCTAGTTAGATTTTAGAGAGAGAATTTTAGTTGAGTTAGCTGTATCAATTTGAAGTGAAGGAAGAGTTAAGATATGGAACTGCTATTTTTGCACTCTTTGATCTAGACTTTTTCTCTCTAATCTTTCTTTTACCTTTGGTTGTTTCTCTTCAAATTAAGATTATATTTTGGTTGTAATTTTAGTTTGTAACACTTTTAATTTAATGATAGTTGTGTTCTGTTTGTTTAGTTCAATTTTGAGTTATGTTGTTTGATTTCAAAATCATGATTGCAATCGCATATAAGTTTCAATTGTGATCTTTGTTTCTGATTGCAATTCTTAGTTTTGATTATGATTTCAATTGCATTTGTTAATTTGATTGTTTTTGTGACGATGAGGAACTAAATCTATTTCGGTAGGATTAGGTTAATGTGATTTTGGATTGTGATAGCATTGTATCGAAAGAGGTTGAATTATCATGCAAAGTTGTAGTAATTTGATTACATTTCCTCTGATAATCATTTATAATCTAATTATGTGATTACTTCGAGAGCAGGATTATAGGATAAGATCAGCATTCCATACACTATGTTAGCAATATTTCTCTTCCTATTTAGTGAAATGTTAGAGATAACCTTCTAACTAGTTCTGATGACTTAAATTTATGATAAATGTTGTGACTTGAGAGAGGTGGTTGTTAAAGTTAGCATTTGTTTGCTTCTTACCATTACATTCAATGTTATAGTAATCTGATTTCCATAACCTAATTGTGTTATTTGTGACTCGAGAGAGACGATTGTTAAAATTAGCATAAATTTGAATAAAGTTAATTTGTGTTGTTTATTGTTTGTTAGTGTTATCTTTCTTTGATGTTGTTTACTTTAGCATTTACCAACTCATTTTAGAATTAGAACATTTTGCCCATATAAATTCTAGCATATTGACTTGAAAAGTGATCATAACCAAACCCTTGAGGAAGAACGACCTTTTAAGAAAGATTAAAACTTGACTACTATTGACTGTGTATACTTGCATATCTGACCTCATTTAGTATTATTCTTACAAAATATGATTGGACAAGGCATAGTGATTTGAGGCAGGATAAGGTCAGAATAGTTTCTAGATGGTTGTTCTGGTGGTAATTTTTATGGTTATCATATGCTTGATTCTGGTTCTAAAATCCAGATGAATTATTCATTCTTGATTAAGCTCGAAAATTGCTTTTTGCATTCCTTGGTTATGTCCAAGAAAAGTTAGAATGATTTCTCCATTCAGGATTGTAGGTGTTTGGATTGTTTGCTGGTTTGAAGTTATTGGTATTTGCAATGAACATAACAAAGGCTGGATTTTATGTCCAAGAAGAGCTTATACAAGTCTGTTTGAATACTTGGCTTATTAGTGATGTGAATGGCAATTGCGAAGTTTGCAATTGAAGGAATTTTCATCGCATAGTAGGCATATGCGCTTGAATTGCCACTAACAAATCAGAATATGCTTTTTTACCTTTTTTAACTAGGTTTCTACGTGGATTGGATCATCGACAATTTTTTAAAGAGATGCTTTCTATGATTTTATATGCTTCATTGCACGTCTTCCTTAATAACGATCCATTTACAAATGTGTCCATCATCACCTTTGTGGCTGGCTCTAACACGTTATAGAATTGTTCCATTTCAATGGAATATGGTAGACAATGATGCAGACACTTCCTCAATAGCTTCTTAAATCTCTCTCAAGCTTCACTAATAGATTCATCATAGAATTGTCTAATTCCTATAATCTCATTCATTACTTCTACATTCCTTGTAGAAGGAAAATATTTAATAAGGAACTTTTTGGCATGTGTATTCGAAGACGTGATTGTGCCAGGGGCAAAGTGTTCACCCAAATTATAGCATTATCCCTTTGTGAATTAGGAAACGATGTAAGTCTGAGGTTCTGTTGTGTAATTTTGAGTATTTTAAAAGAAACACTAACCCTTAGGAATGATCTAAGATGTTCATGTGAGTCCTAAATGCTTTATCATGGAATTGCCCAATGGTCAATCACAGGTTTCAACTTAAAAGATCTTGATTTAATTTTGGGCCTCACCTTGATTTAGAACATCAACAATAGGGTCTACATAAGCTCTAATAGTTATATCCATATACCTGTAAAAAAATAGCTTTATCCATATCATGTATTACATGACTAGGATTAGCATTACGATTAACATTCACATTTTTATTGTTGGTGTATTAGGTAATTTGTTACCTCCTTGTTTAGCCATTTTATCTCTTCTATTCCTTCGTTTCCTTTGTTGTCTATACTTATGCTCTCTCGATCTCAGGATCAAATTAGAAATCAGGATTTAAGTGTTTGTTCATGCACTCTTATCTTCTACTACAAGACTAATTGAATTAGTTAACCTCTTGAAAATTAAGTGCACATCTCGAAAAAAAATCATAAAATAAAAATCAGTCTCTGACAATGGCGCCAAATACTTGATCGTGTGTCAAACCAATAACACCTGCCAAAAGATTAATTTAATATTATATCATGGACATTTCCCGCATTGACAAAGTTACAAGCATTTTAGTTCACAAAAAATGCAAGTGTACATCGTTGTTTGTAATCAAGTAATATATTCTTAAGTCATTTCCACAAAGACTAAAAGTTTTAAGAAGTGAATATATAAAAGCGGGTCAAAACAGAAACTAAATCAATGTTGACTTGTTTGAGTGCATGAATAGTAAAGACAAAGTGAAAAATATTAAGAATAATAAACTATCATCGTTCAAGAATTATAAAATTTAATCTTCTATATCCTACAATAATGATAATGTAACAACCTAAAGAATTTGATGGAGTAAACAAACTCAAAAGTGAGTGTAATAAGTTGGAATGCAGGTGCGACACATATTCTCAATGCGCCTAGCATTGCCTTTAGTTAAACAACATTAAAGCAATACTCACTATATTAAAACATGCATATAAAATAAATGAATGCTAGGTAATATACAATACATTAATAATAAAAAGGTAAAAGTCAGTAGTTAAGACACTTGACATGGTAGAAAACTAATTTTATACTGCAAATCAGTGCCTCTCTCGAATCACACTCTCTCTTGATGCTATCATATTATGGATGTGGTACGTATTCATTAGTGGGGGCTATTGGGACCTCTCCTAAACCTACCAACTTCGTAATAATGAACCTAATAACAAACAGTAAGAACCTCTCATTTCACTTTTTTCTCCCGAAGCAAAGCAAAACGCAAACAATAAGTGGATGGCAGGTCGACCCTTGTGAATTAACTTGCATACTCTGTAAACATTAACCCCTACCTTTCCTTAACTAAATACTTGCTTACCCCATTACAAAATGAACATACAAATACTTAACATGAAGGATGTTGTCTACATTCAGAATGCGAAAGACATTTCCAGAAATAGTACAACCAGATGCATCACATAGAGAATGTATGCAACAGTCTATCTATTCTAAGCAAACAGAATGCGGAGGAATCGCTAGAAATAGTACGACAAGACACTCAACATAATGAAAGCATACTACTACTAAGCAATAAAGTAAAAGGCAATAAAATAAAGAGCATAAATAAAAAGAACGGAACTTGCATTAGAGAAAAGTAAAATATGTTACAATAAATGTTGGACAGAAAATTAAAGTTAGAAAAGGAAAAGTAAGAGAAAATCCCTTGCATGTGTGTCACTCATAGCAATGTTGAACACTTTAGGGCATCTACCTTGCACTTCAACTTCTTGCCAGGTAAGTTGGTTACAATGTCTTGCACAATGGCAATGTTCTTAACAATGGGAAGTTCTCTCTCTCTCTCCATTATACTAGAAGTCAATAAAAACAATTTCCCTTCACACTAACTCTAAAATTGACCATACTAATTTGCTGAATGATGTTCCTTTATATAGGCAAAAAATCCTTATTTTTCTCCTCACTACACAACTTTCAAGGTTTTAGGATGCAAATTTGGGAGGTTTTTGACTTGCTGCCAAAGTGTTCTTACTTGGGCAAGTAGAAATAGATCTTGGTCTTACAATCTATCCTTGATCCATGTGAAATGATAACTTGTGTTTTCTCGGCTTCTAAATCTGATGTGGGTAGAATGCAGCTAGCATTGATGATGCACTTCCCTTTGTCAATGCTCTCAGCAACATAACTTCTGCAGTTATGCACCTATATGTGAGTACGTTCAACATTAAGAATGCGACCACCATTGGGAGCATTTTGGCTTCATCGATGTCTATAGCTTACCTTTTCTCTACTAATCATGAATGCTCACAATATTGACGAGTTTTAAGCAATAAAATGCGAGAAACATTTAAAAACATGCCTTAAGTGCATTTTCCACATATCTCATATTCAACATCACTAAATTGACAAAGTAATGTATTTAGCCTATTTTTCATATGAAATCATAAAATTCTTGTGATATTAACTTCTAAAACTCATAACAAAGCAAGTTAAATAACTCTCTAAATGGAGAGTTATCAAAAATCCTAACATTAAAAGGGAGTTTATGGCTTTAAATGAAACAAGAATTATAATAGACTTTTAGCTATTGAAATTAAATGGGATGAATTGAAATAATTGATTTAAACTTATTAGTTTTATAATAGAATGTTATTCTATAAATAATCATCCATAACTCCATTTAATTGAGTTAATACCCTTTTACAAACAAGATTTTAAACCAAACAAGCCTTAGCACCCCTCTTCAAACACCCTAGTTCGATTAACTATTTTTCCATACCCACTCCATCCAACTCATGTATTAATTAACATCAAAAAGCTCTTTGATTTGACCTAGCATCACATTATCTCTCACTATTTCTTAATTTTTTAGCCATCTTCTTTCTTCCTCATCTCCTTCCTTTGATTTTCAAAAATGCCCAGCCCCTTTCTAGATTTATCATGCTGCGCCAAAAAACTCGAGCTCTCTCCTCGGCCCATTCTAGTCCACGAGCTCCATAGGCACCTTCATTTGGTCCTTCACCCGGATTTGACTCATACCTTATGTCAAGACCTGACTGCCCTGCCTTGGATGTTGTTGAGTAAATTAGTTTGATCTTTGGCCTATGGTCTAAGGTCGAAGCCCCTCCCATGCCATTTCCTACTAGGGATGCTTCCCAAATTATGAAACAGGAAACTCGTCTGATGTACGAGGTATACCTATTAACTTTTGCTTTTTAACGTACTTTCGAGTAAGTCTCGAAACTAACTTTTACTTTCTTTGACAGGATTTTGCACATTTTGCTACAGCTTAGCGACATTTATCAGAGAATTCCAAGAAGCTCAAGTGGGAACTAGCTCAAAAGGCTCGGCGTGTTGCAGACGCTACCTTGGCTGACCTTCGAACTTTTGCTGAGGTGGCCCAAAGTTCAACTGCTCATGTTCACAAAGATGACTTATCTACCATCACTCGATAGTTAGCTGCTATTGAAGGAAATCTAATGAATGCTCCTTACTTGGCTAACTTGGTGAGAGGCTTTCCTGCCTTCATGATTTTGGAGAATAATGTTGGTATAACAGCCATAAACTGGGCCTTGAACTATATTTAAGAAGGGGTTAGCTACGAGAATCTGCTTCCACTTTTCCAGTCGCTCTGTGCTACCATACTTGAGAGGGTAGTCGACCCTTATCTTCCAACCTTTGAGTCTGGACTTCCAAATGATCCAGCACACGTCGCTTACTATGATTCTCGCATTTTCCAAGCATTCTGGAGAGTGACCTCCCAATTTGGGCTCCTTTCCCAGGTTTGACCCTGCTCAGGCCAGACTTAGTAGGCCAAGCACGAGTAGAAGCGACACCGGAAGCAATTGATGACTAGTTGCTTTTTTATGTAATCTTTGAAGTATAACATTTTTCTAAGTACTTTTGCTTGTTACTTGTTGAGTACTTATTTTTTCTTTTCCAAATTTAAAATTTTGGAATAAAATGTTGGCTTTTGATTATTGGTTCTTTATCTCCTTGCATACCTCATAATTTATGTTTTTTGCCTTGTGATGAAACCAGTAGAAAGAAGCTTAAATTAAGAAAGCTTTTGAGAGATTGAAAAAACAAACATTTATTTCCAACTTTTAATAACTTGAATTACATTCTATCGAAAGTACTTTTTAAAGTATTCAACACTCTAAGGATGGAGGACCTTATTCCCGTCCATATCTTCGATGTAGTAGGTGCCTGGGCGAGCAACTTTGGTGACCTGGTATGGTCCGTTGCAATTTGGACCTAAGACTTTGCTGTTGACCTCCTTGGTATTGGGCATTACTTTTTTTTAACACTAAGTCACCGACTTGGAAGCCCTTTGTCTTCACTAGGGAGTTGTATTACTTGGTGGTTCGACTCTTGTACCGTGCTACCCTTATGTGGGTTACATCCGTTCCTTCTTTCACGAGATCTAGGCTCGTTCACAGTTGTTGGTCGTTTTGAGTTGGATCAAAAGACTCAATGCATGAGGATGGAAGACCTATCTTGACTAGGATTACCTCTTTTGCCCCAAATGCTAGTGAGTAGTGGGTCTCACCTATCAACGTCATGGGTGTTGTGCCAGTATGCCAATAATACTTGTGGGAGCTTTTCTACCCAAGACCCACTGATACTTTCGAGCTTGATCTTGAGGTTTTTCTTGATAATCTTGTTGACTACCTCCAGTTTCCCATTGGCATGTGGGTGAGCTGGTAATGAGAAATGATGTTCCATCTCCAGCTCATAGTAGAATTTCAAAAGCCCGGTTGTTAAACTGCTTACCATTGTCGGTGATCAAGGTTCGAGGTATCTCAAACCTGCAGACTATACCATTGTCGGTGATGAACTCTGTCACATTCTTCTCGGTGATAGTCGACAGGGCCTCAGCTTCGGCCTTGGTTTAATAGTTGACTGATATTACCACAAACTTGACTTGCCCTCGCCTGGTTGGTAAGGGTTCTATAAGGTCTACCTTCCATTGCAAAAACGACCATGGTCTTATCATGCTCGTAAGGACCTTGAGCGGTCGCTTTTGGACGATAGCAAATCTTTAGCATTTGTCACATGGCCAGGTATACTTTTTGAAGTCTTCGGCCATGGTCGGCCAAAAGTACCTCTGCCTTATTAACTTATTGGCTAGGGACTTCGCTTCTTCATGGTTGGCCACACACACCTTCATGCACTTCCCTCATTGCATAAGTAGCCTCACTGGGATCTAAGCATCTAAAGAGTTGTAAAGAGTACCCCTTCTATATAGCTTATCCCCATGCACCACGTATTTAGAAGCTTTGAACTTAAGACGTCTAACATCTTTCTTGTCTTCTGGCAACTTCCCCTCCACTAAGTACTCAATGAAGGGGCATCCATGTCGCCTATGACATTGAGGTTGCATCTCTAATCTCGTGCAGCAGTTCGACTGTGATGCTTGACTTGTCTAGGATCCCCATTGGCACGGTCCTGTCCACTTCTGTTTCATAGGCAGCAGGTAACTTCGCCAAGGCGCTGACATTGACATTTTGGGACCACGGTATTTGTTGGATTTGTACCTCTGCGAACAATGTTAGCAGTTGCTTGCCCTTTTCTAAGTAGGTCATCATTTGTCTTTCCTTTACCTAATACACTCCCGATGCTTAACTTTCGATTAGCTGTGAGTCGCTCATGATTGTGAGTTGTTTGACTCCTATCACCGTGGCTATCTATAACCCTACCATTAGGGCCTCATATTTAGCCTCGTTGTTGGACGCCTGGAAATTGAATCGGAGGGCATACTCAAATTGATCTCCTTTAGCGAACTGCAACAGCAGCCCAGCTTCTCTCAAGGAAGGACTCATGTCTATGTCTGAGGACTGACCTCCTTCAGGTGCTACCTCTTGAACTACTTCACCTGGCACTGGCTCCTCTTCAATAGTTCTTACCTCTATGACCTCTACCACTCCTCATAGGGTTGCGTGATAGTACTCCCTCGAAGATAGTTGTTCCCCTCACACTTGCCCCACCCCATAGGAATAGGAAACTTCATCAGCTGATGGTAAGTTGATGCAACTGCTAACCCATGTACAGTGGAGCTTCCTAGTATCGGTTGCAGACTGAGTTATCGTTCACCACAAGAAAAGTCACAAAGTGGAGGACTATGTTGTCCCCTTCGCCAAAAGGTTACTAGGAGTTCAATAAAACCTTTAAGGTTCAGAGTGCACCCACCAAATCCGACTAGAGGTGTCGCATTGGGCTTGAGCCTTTCCCTTCCAGCTTCATGGCGTTATAAGCTTTTAGCAATAGTACATCCGCGGAACTACCCCTTTCAATAAGGATTTTGATGCAGATGTTGGAGACAGTCAAGAACACCACCAATGCAGCATTATGTGGCTGGTATAGTACGACAGCCTCAGCGATAGTAAAGTCAAGTTGCTCATCTGCCCACTGCCATCACCCATACTTCTTCACCTCTTAGCACGCCACTGGCTTGTCTCACCTCCTCTTTTCGACTCTAGTTGGACTCTCGTCCAGCAGGCTCTTCAATGATAGTTCTGATCTCTTAAGGTGGTGGTGGCTTTTTGCCTCCCCTTTTCTTGTTAAGGGACTCAAATGCTTTTCCACCTTCTTCGACGTACTTGGTCGTCCTTTTTGGATGAGAGACTCTATGAACTTCTTCAAATCATAGCACTTTGAGGTCTAGTGACCGTGGTCTCTATGAAATAGGTGCTACTTGCCCTTATTTCCCTTATTGGCTCCCGCTTTGATCCGGCTCGGCCACTTCAAGTATTCTTTCTATTGAATTTCCATCAAGATTTGCTCTACTAGAACCAGCATTGAGTTGTATTTCTCGAACTTGCTGGGTGGCACCGGTCGGTCTTCTCTTTCTTTATTGGGAATTCTTCTACCCTCCGCTTTCACGACTCCTTGTAATTAGGCTCATGGCGATTTTTTGATTTCTCTCGCTTTGAAATGGAGCACCTTCCTATCTGCTTCTCGAGAGTTGACCAGCTATCCGACGCTCATGTATTTTTGTGTTGTGGTCAGCAGTTCGACATATGTAAGTTGAGCTTTCTTCCCTAGCCACCATAGAAGCTTCTCGCCTTTAAGCCCAGCCAGAACTGCCGCGAGGGTCGTTCCATCGGTGTACCCTTCAACTTGCAGTGCTTCATTGTTGAAGCGCGCCATATACTTTTGAAAGATCTTATGGCTCATTTGTTTCACGGTTAGTAGATGGATAACCAATTTCTTTTGATCTCGCTCACCCAAGAGCTAGGTGACAAAAAGTCTGGCTAGCTAGTTCCTTAAAGGAGGCAATCAATTTCTGTTTGAGCTGCCTGAACCATCTTCGGGCTAATCCTATGAGCATGAATGAGAACGCTCAACACTTGATTATATCTCAAACTCCATGAAGTTTCATCCATGCCCGATAAGATCCTTAAACCCGTCATACGTCTTGATGGTTGGAAGCTTGAATTTCACCTGGACCGGTTTCTCCATGATTTCTTCAATGAAATGAGGGTCTACCTGATCAACTAGGTTGTCCAAGTTAAGTCCGTTCTGGTCTTGCGCCTTTTGCATGCCCCCTAATTGATCCTAGACGAGGCGAAGCTGAGGTAACCAAGGTTCATCCTCGGCTTCGCCAAGTGCTACTTCCTTTTGGCGCTGATTGATCCCGTTTCTAGGGCACTAGGGGCCTTTGAAGGGTGTTGGATGGATGACCCTTGAGAAGTGCTCCGCGGTTGGCTACTCCAGACTGACAGTGTTCATGAACGCCTTCCATTCAGAAACCAATCATTTGGTGAACCGAGTGCTCCCTCCTCTGATCATTACCATTCAGTCAAAGTTGTTCGACAAGTTTTGGATTTTTGGAAGGAGTCTCTCTCGAAGCCTTAATGGCTAGGGCTTTCTCTTTGGTAGGGTCCCGAACCAAAGGTGTTGGTTTCTCTATCGTGGCCTTCTTTTTGGTGGATCATCGCCTGATTGCCTTCTATAGTGCTCGCCGATTTTCAACGGTGGCAGCCAGCCAGAAGAGACTGTTAGAGTAGCTCCATCAGACGACCCAAATTCTCCGCCATCCTCATATTTGTTCTTCGAAAGCTACAAACTTCGGATCTACACCCTTTGATTCTTGCCTGGTTACTCCACCCCAGGATCTGGGTGGTTCTCGACATGAGCAACGTCACGTTCTCTAGCGGCAAGTCTTCTTGAAGCGCTCTCATCATTCGACTCTCCACCCACATCGTGGTGGCTGTTATTCTTAATGTTCGACATTTTTGCAGGAAAGCATAAGGGCTAAGGCCGTATGGCCAACCTTCGAGGGTCTCAGCCTCCTTTATTCAACCCCGAGGGGTTGAATTGAGCTCGACCGACCCTCGGGGGTCCTAGCTTATCTTAGCTGACCTCCGAGGGGTCAAGGCTGCTATAGCCGACCCCTGAGAGTCAGGCCTCCCTGGCCGACCATCTAGGGGTGAAGGCCTCCTTCGACCAACCACTAGGTGGGCGGAAGGGGCTTGAATAACCCTCGAGTGTCAAGACTTCCCTGGCTGACCCTCTAGGGGTAAAGGCCTTTAAAAAATATCAGGAGAAAATAACTTTACTTTATTTCTCATACCATAATGTTACAACTAATGTGATTTAAATAGAAGAACTTTCCTAACTAGAATAGGAGAAATAATAATATAATAAGATATAATATTTCTTACTATATTTACAAGATAATTAAATAATATAACCAACACTCCCCCTCAAGTTGGTATGAAGATATCTTCCATTGCCAACTTGGTCACCATTTTATCGAACTGACGTTTTGCTAGTCCTTTAGTAAAGATGTCTGCTACTTGTTCTGAAGTCGGCATATAAGAGACACATATAGTTCCGTCTATAATTTTCTCTTTAATAAAATGTTTATCAACTTCAACATGCTTAGTCCTATCATGAAGAACAGGATTATGAGCAATGGATATAGCTGTCTTGTTATCACAAAACAAACGGGCTAGAGTTGAATGAACACACTTGAGCTCTTTCAGGAGTCGTTGTATCCATATACTTTCACAAATACCTTGAGCTAAAGCTCTAAACTCAGCTTCGGCACTGCTCCTAGCTACCACATTATGTTTCTTGCTACGCCATGTGACTAAATTTCTTCCAACGAAGGAACAATAACCAGAAGTCGATCTTCTATCAACGGTACTACCTGCCCAGTCAGCATCTGTATAGACTTCAATATCAAGATGTTTCTGTTTTTTAATCAAGATACCTTTCCCAGGAGTGCATTTTAGATATCTTAAAATTCTGTAAACCGCTTCAAAATGGGCAGGACCCGGTTCATGCATAAATTGACTCACCATGCTAACAGCAAAAGCTATGTCAGGACGCGTATGAGATAAATAAATGAGTCTACCTACGAGTCGCTGATATTTCTCTTTATCCTTCACTTCTACTTCTGTGGCTGCCTGTAGTTTCACATTTTGATCAATAGGAGTTTCTGCTGGTTTGCACCCAAGTAGTCTGGTCTCGTTTAGTAAATCTATGATGTACTTTCTCTGACTCACAACAATACCGGTTTTCGACCTGGCAAACTCCATACCTAGAAAATATTTCAGAAATCCTAAGTCTTTTATCTCAAATTCATTGGCTAGGCGTTTCTTTAAGTCGGCTATCCCTTCACTGTCATTCCCTGTCACAATAATATCATCAACAT
>JBBMEG010012929.1:6033-30702 GCA_037832605.1 Cyclanthera cordifolia
GGAATTTATCTTTCACAAAGGAAGTATTATCTTCAAATCTTAGAGGACAATAGTCTTCTAGCTGCCAAACTAGTATGTCAGCCTATGACTCCAAACACAAGGTTATCTGCATCATCTGGTGTTGCCTTAGACAAACAAAAGGCCATAGAATATCGATGCCTAGTTGGCCGACTACTATACCTATAAATTTGAAGGCCTGATATTTCATTCGGGGTGCATTGTTTAAGCCAATTCATGTCTAAACCATCTGATGAACACTTGGAAACTGCTCACTATTTGTCACGTTGTCTTAAAAATAATCCTGGCCAAGAGATTTTACTTCATGCAGCTAACAATCGCCAACGAAAAGCCTTTGTCGGCTCAGATTGTGGAGCTTGTCCTCAACAAGAAAATATGTTACTAGCTTTCATATTTTTTTGGTGATTCACTAATATCTTGGAAGAACAAAAAACAAAGCAAATGTATCAAAATCATCAGCCGAAGCCAAGTATAGAGTCCTTGCAATGGTTACAAGAAAAATCACATGACTTCATCAACTACTTTGTGATCTTCTTATAAATCCAATTAATCATACACTTGTTTTCAGTGATAATCTTGCTACAATAGCAATAGCAAGCAACCCGACATTTCCTGAACATAAAAAACACATAGAGGTGGATTGCCACTTTTTATGAGAAAAAAGTAGACAAATAAGTCATCAAGTTAATGCCAGTTGGCTCATCCTCCCAACTTGCAGATGTTTACACCAAAGTAGTTCTTTCCATTACAATGACACAATGATATCCAAGATGGACATTTTTTATCTCTATAGTTGCCTATCTTGAAGGGGGTAACAAATGTAAATAAATCAATTCCATATCAGTTTTATTTTTGTTTCTTAGTTAGTTTTTTAGTAGCTGGTTTTAGTTGGCAAAGTTGCCCAATCTGTACTTCACACATTAGCCTATAAGTAAGAAGAGAGAGAATAGAAATTTCAAAGCTTATCTCGTGAAAAGACAATACCCGTTATCTTATATATTCGACATGTTATGTGCTCAAGATATAAAGGGATAAGATGAAAGACATTGTTCGTCATCAAAGATTCCAGACATCTTAAGTATTAGATGACGGGCATCTTGTCATCTTATGGGCGCACATTTACAAAATTTTTAGCTGAGAAGATTGAGCTTTCTTTGCTCACAACAATGAGCTAATTTTTCCAAATGTTCCCTCAAGCTCATTGCCAATTTTTGTTTTTCTTTAGAATTTTGCCTTCAACATTTCTTCTCCTTTATTCTTTGCCATTTACGAGTTCATCTCGAACATTTCATCGTCCTCTCAAGCTCTCTTTTAGATATCTTCATCTTCTCTGTATATAACTTAGCGATAAAGAAAACAGTCAGCGTATTGTAGCAATACTCTGGTGATTTACAAGTTGTCTGTCAATCTTATAAGAATCTAACGTTTTTTCAAATTGTCAGCACAATGGTTTTTAACTGTCGCCTTAGCCATTTATACGTCGACAGTAACAAAACACAATCTCTTTATACTACTTCGACACAGATTTGCCAACATTTTATCAAACATCCAAAAAAACCGCCAATTTTTTGCCCTTGGTTTATCGTTTTTTTCTAGAATTAATAAAAAAATTATTGTTTTTTTAATAATAACTAACCATTCATTATTCTATAAATTAATAACTTAGGTTTTTTTTTCCCTAGTTTTATCCTAGTGCAAAAGATCCTGACTTTTGTCTTTGACAAGAATATGGCATCTGAGTAAATCGAAAAATATCTGAAAGAAGAAACATTTAAAATGATGGAAACAAAAGATGATGATGAAGTGGGTGTTACCAAACTTATTATAAAACCAAAGCTTTCCATTCAAGGACAAACAAAGTTACTGTCACTATCTTCTAAATAGGCAAAGATATTGACTTAATCTCTACTTCATACTAGTGTGACATGTGTCTTTTTGATGTATTGTTAAATTATCTCATAACTATCTACTAGTTTTTGTGATGAAATACTTCATCCATCCATCATGTCAAAAAATATTTATGTGAACTACTGCACAAAAGTAAACAATGAATTTGGAAAATGAAATTATTATAATTTTGTCCATTGTCTGCTTTAAATAATGGTAATATCTTAATTAAGTTCAAGGTTAAACGTTCATCAAATTCGACCGATCTAAATGAGGAAAAATTCTCCACGAGTTAAACTGAGATGAAGACTAAGAATATATTTCCCATCTCGATTCCTCGTTGCCGCCCAATTTATATATTATATATTTTTTATTTTATCTAATGCATTTATATACATAAAGTTTAAATTTTTTAATTTATATATATATTTTTCTTACATAATTATCTAATTCAAACTAACCAACTTTTATTTTAATTATTGAAAAAATTATCTAAAATTTGTGAATTGAATTAAGATGGAAAGAATCGTACAAAATTGAAAATAAGAAAAAAATAATAATAAAATAAATAGTGAATATTTCTCATGGAGAACCAAATTTCGGTACATTTCCCACGAATAATATCCATATTTTATTCTCCAAAAAGTTTTGTTGTAAATTTTACCGACATAGATATTAAAATGTATAGGAAGATGAAGATGGTAAAATCATCCTCAGCCTCTATCCCACCCGGTGGACATTTCTAACCAAGAACTTAAAGTTAAGTCTCTCACTTAACTAACTCTAATCCTTCATTAAACATCCCGGCCTAAACGAATCTCTACCAAAAAGGATTGCCTTTCATCCAATGAGAATCGGACACATCAATAACTGTGTCATAAATATAATTATCCAAAAATAGTGTCTTGGAGTTGTAAATTAATAAAATTGAAAGTGGTGCGTTCTTAAATTATTGCACATAAATGTTGGGGGCAAGATTTGTTTCGTCTTAGAGCTCGTTTTGAGACTTCGAAAAGCCACTTGAACGTGACTGTTGGAAAATGAAACTAACTTTTAAATATTTCTCTGCTTTATCTTTTAATTATTTAATAAGCAATTGGATCTAAGCTTTTCATCCATACATATATCCACATTCATACTTTAAAGAATAAACCCTTAAATCATAGTTTCATTTCTTCTTTTAAATTTTATTTTTATTCAATTTTTATCTATAGTACTCAATTAATCTCACAACTGATCACGTGATGGATGGCTATTTAATGATCTTGATTTTTGTTCAATATAATTTAGTTTATAAAAATTGAGTAGAAGAAATATGTGATCTTTTGGTCATCAAATCTACACCAATACCACTAAACTATTATTTTTATTGGCTTAATTAAAATATTTTAACACGTCATCAAATATTCTTGCTATTTGTTTTTTTTTTACTTTACAACTATAAAGTGGAGGATTTAAACCCATGATGGGTTATTGGATTTATACTAATAATGTTGATCTACTGCTTATTTGGCCATAATATTGTAGCAATTGTTGAACAATAATTTTGTTTACTAATGCGTTGGTCCCAAAAAACTTATAACATTCATAATACTAATTAGTAGGTGATAGTGAGTACTAGATATTGCGATGGAAAATGGACAAATCTCTTGTTGCCAAATGGATATGGTGTTACATTAAAGAAGATATTACTCTTTGGCATTAAGTTATATCAATGGAAAGTACAAACCGATAATGATTGGAGATATTCCAACGCACTCCCACACCAAGAGATCTTGGTTTTCAATCTCTAAAATGAAGGAATTTTGGCATGATAATTGGATGCGCGGCTCTATCCTTTGAGCCGCGTGGCCTCTCGTTTCTTTGCTTTATCTACTAATAAGGATTATCATTGTGCGTGACGCTTGGTGTCATATCAATAATAGTTAGAAGACCTTTCTAATTATACAGTGATCACAGCAGATGGATTAATTGCAACTTCCTCTGATTGGCCTCTCGTTTCTATTGACCACCTTCTGCTTACATGCCCTTATGCTAACACTTTATGGTCTTATTTTATGGATTCTTCAGAAATTGTTGAAATGCTTAATCAAATTGGAGGGGCTTTTTCATAACATTATTGAACAATCAACATCAATCTCAAACCTCTATCATCAACGCCAACGTCGTTGGGGGCAATTTTATGGTGTATTTGGCGTGAACGTAATTGCAGAATATTTGAGAGGACATAAATTTTGACAAACCTTCGACCGTTATCAAAGATGATATTGTTATATTATTCTCTTCTTGGTATTTTAAGTCTCATTTATACAATGACTACTCGATTGCCTCCATTGCTTTAAGTTGAAGAGTTTTTTTGTAACTCCCTCCTTCCTGTGTGTAGGCTTATGCATTCTTGTAATCAATAAATATCTCTTTTCGAAAAAAGGTATAATGACTAGATAATAGATTTAATTTCAAAACATATTTCTTCTTAGATGTTAAGTTTTTCAATGTTTCTCAATCTAACCTTTGATTTAGGCTTATAACAACATAAATTACTTATTAAGTACACTTTAGTAATTCAAAAAAAGTGGTTACACTTAATTATTAGTCCTTTTTTGTTCTTATCTAGTAAAAATAAAATTGATAATAGTCGAGGGCAAGTAGTAAAGATAGATTTTATTTGGTTAACATCTTTTTCAAAAAAAAAATAGTAGCTTACTTGATAAAAGAGTTCCTATTAGAGGATTGATGGCGTGTTATCTTCGAATGTGTCTTCATTTCTGTACGATTTTTTAGCTTTCTTTTTTTCCTTACGTCAATGTGTAGTATATAAGTTGATTTAACCTTCAAACTCAAAAACTCAACCATTGTCATGTTGCAATTCATGAGTTGGCTATTTATGACTTTTCTTTGGTTAATGTCTTTTTCGAAGAAGAGCTGGTTGATAAAAGAATTCTTATTAAAAGATTGATTGCTTGTGTTACCTTTGAATGTGTCTTTAGTTCTGTACACTTTTTTAGCTCTCTTCTCTTGTGTATTACATAAGTTGATTTAACCTTCAAATCCATCAAAACTCAATTATTGCCTAATTAATTTGTGTTCAACACCTTTTAAGACATGTCTATGTTTTATTATGCTAAGTAAAAATGTGACTATAAAATAACATGATGTCGTAAAAAACCAGGTATTTAGATATGTTTAGCATGAAAAAAAATAATAGAAGGAAAGCAAAGATACGTTTAGCACATAAAGAATAGAATATCAACATTTTAAAGTGTTAAAGTTTAAACCAATTAAAGGGAGTAGAGTCTAAAGTTTAAATACGTAATTACAACCTTTTTAAATTCATGAACTAATTAAATAAATACAATGTTGAAAGCACATCCACAAAAGTTTATAATTTAATTAAGAAAATATCTTATTTTTTAAAATTATATTAAAAAGGATTTGAATACTTTTTATGAATACTTCAACTTTTATTCTTTTTGTTTTTTAATATTTTTTAATGTCAGTCTATTTTAGTATTTAAGTCTTTTGTTGTATAATAAGAAGAAAAATAGTTCAACCATTATATCTAGGTTAATAATTAAAATTTCATAGATTTGAACTTTATTTTTTTTCTTATTGAGATTATAACCATTTAGAGGGGATACGAACTTGTGACCCCATGGTCCTTAGACAAATTACAAGATCGACCCGTGACGGTCTTGGTTCAGATATTATGGATGGAGTTTGAGTACTTTTTAAGCGAAGGAAGTTGTTTTCAAGCTATCGATGTTGTTACTGGGAGTCGTCTCCTGTCTTTGCTATCCAAGTTAGTTGGATTGTCGTAGCCGAATGTATGAATGTTTGATTGTTCATATGGGAAAGAAATCTTTTTATGTATTGCTAGTTTATTATTGTGGTCAGTTTAATTTTTTAGATTGTATTGTTGATTTCATTTGCAAATTTAAATTGTAGTGAGAAGTTGGGATGATTTTGAATAATATTGTTGATCAAATAGGCTCATGCATCACCGTTTTTTGAGACAAAGTAACGAAATTATATTTTATCTTTGAATAATACATATACTTGTCTTCATATTTGATTATGAATAATGACTTTCAATGTGTATATCGACAATATTCGTACATCAATATATTATATAAGAATTATGAATTGTTTTTCCTGTAAGTGTAGATGATATTAAACTTTAAAGGTTGGATAAGTGTAGTAGTTTTAATTTATAGGTATTATTTAAACGTATTATGAATTCGTTTAAATGTAAGTTTTAGATGATGTTTTTATTCAGTTTGCAGTATATTGGAGATTGTTAGAATACTCACCCTGTGGCAAATGTCTCACATTGGTAAGGTGGGGGTTCTTCAACATATATATAAGATAGAGTGGGCTACTTCTCTCATTGCTAATTGGTTTTGAGATGTATGCTCACACTTTCTAACAGCAAAATACTTAAGCGGGCTTTGGGATCATTATACAATGGTTCCTTTGTAAATATTGTAACATCGTATTTAACTATCTTAACAGGATACAGAGGATAATAGAAGTATTATTCACGTATATCAAAATTTGTATAGACTTATATTTATATTATGAATTTGAGATGATGTTAGTAAAGAAGATAATGAAAAAATGAGGTATTGTGTCAAAGTTTATTAAATTTATTTGCATAGTATTTGATAATACGAAATTGTGAAATTAATTATTCAAATGCATCACGTAAGAGAATCTACAACACATTTCTGCAAGGTTAACCAGATTAAACCTGAAGATGAAGTGTTCGAATTTTGCAAGCAAGAATATTTCCGAAGATGATGAGCATGTATAAACTTTGTTTCAAATGTATGTATTTTTACGTTGATATTTAATATCTGAAATCAAATTAAGAGATCATCAAATACTCAAAAAATCAAGTGAAGGAAAACAAAGAAACTTTAGGGGAAAATTTTGAGGAATGATGCAATTAAGGTATTGTAACTAAAAGAATATAGTAACACTTGATATTTGAATTATATCAATATTGTGTATTGTTAATAATAACATTGGTTTAACACATGGTGGTACAAGTGGGAAAAAAGATAAACAAAGAAGTTTAGTGTATAGAGGTTTTGTTTTAAAATTGTATTGTATCATATAATTCTTCTTGTCTTTAAAAAGAACAATGCCTTTTTCTTTTAAGGATTTGAAATCTATGAGTAGAAAAACTAAGTTGACGTTAAGTGTTTTGAAGAGAAAAATAAATGGAGTTATTAATTTAGGGGAAGATGGAACATATCTATATAAGGTATTTTCCACTCATGTTGATATAGTATTATTTAGGTAATTTAGTTGAAGAACCTATAACGCCCAAGTTTGCAAGGGATACAAGAATGTATCTTCATTTTTTATGACTCAATTATAGGTATTTCACAATTAAGCATGCTTAGCTAGAATTAGTCTTTGGTTGGGTGACCTCCAAGACATTTTTCTAGAATGCATGTGAGTTAGGAAAAAACATGCTAAAAGAACTTGTGTTGATCTGTGAGGATAGTCTGCATTTTTATAAGCGTTTAAAGACTTGCAGTTAACATGACCATGTCGCAGGGGATACAAGGAGAATGTCTGGACTCAAATGGGCCAAATTTGGATTCTAAAACGCCCGCACGCGCACAAACATGTATATGTATGTATATAAACATTTATGTATATATATGTATGTATGATGATGAAAATTTAATATAAATTAAAATGTTATTTTTATCTAATAACTTAAAAACTGTTAATTAAATATCAAAATACATTTAATAATGAACATAGGTGTACAAAAAAAGGAAGTGAAATTTAAAATTAGAAGTTATTTTTAGTGGTATTGAAATTTTGAGTTATTAGAAATGAGCAGATATTATGTAAAAAAAAGAAAAAAGACATGAATAGATATTTTGAGTATTACAGTAGCTCGTTTTAATGTATTTTTTTAGGAAGAGTTAGTAAGTATTCTTTTCTAAACGATCTTTAACATCTAAAAACAAATAGCCTCTAACAATCTTACTTTTGCCTGTCGTTAATTGTTGAACTTAAAATCAACCTTATCTGCTTTATTTTTTATATGATTGCATGATTTCAAATCTTCTACTCCATTCATAGTAATTTTATTTCTTACTTACAAAATTATATTTACATTGTCAAAAAAAAAAAAACATAACTAACTGACACTAATGATGCATTAGCATCCACTCTCGATTAATGGTTCGAGTCCTCGTAATACCATGTATATAGAGTTTGTGCAACGTTTTTGAGTATTTATTTATAATTTTACTTTCCTTCTGCATGAACTCATAAAAAGACATGATTGTGTTTATTTGCTTAACTGTTTTTATAAGGGTAATCTTATTATGTTTTAGAAAACCACTACATTAAGCGTTATTTACTTTATTTTATTAAACTATAGGTTTATGACACCATGTTCTTTTATATCTTGCTAATGTACTTTCGTGCATTACGATAAACATTAAGTTTAGACTCATGATTTGGATCAGGTCTTTACAATTGGTATTACTGCTTGGGAGTCATAGATTCAATGGACTAGTTTTATCGTAGGTTGTTATGGTTTTCATGGTCTTCAACTGCTGGGTCTTCCTTTGGTAACTTGTTTAAAGGTTAAGGATTGAGATAACATGTTTAGCTTTGGTGTTTTTATGCATTACTTGGTGGTTACTTGTTATTTATGTTCCTGTGAGCATTGGTAGTCCAAGTGGGACTGAGCTATTCTAGGTTGCCTTGATGACTCTAGATATATCTAAAGGATCACTAGAAACACAACTACATGTAGAGGTCGAGTGAAATGTACAACAAATTGAGTATACCTGTTACATGTTAAGGAGACCCCATTGGTGAAAGTAGTTGCTTTGACCAGTGCTAGCCGTAGCTATAGCACTAACATTGTTAGGATTGAGTTAAGAGGTGATTACAACCTTGCACACCATGATCTAAGGATCAATTTAGGTTTCCCTACAGGCATCAACTTAGTGTACTAGTTCTATGCCCGAGACTTAAGCAGGAGATAATCAAGAAGAAGTTGGGATAAGCTAAGGAGTTATAGAGAACACAAGGATCTTGAAAGAATTCAAAAAGTGGGATCTCAAAGCTTTTGATAGATTGTATAGGAATCTGTTAGTTTTTGAGACTTGATTGTCTTCTATCAAAGCTGTTTTAACCATATAGTCCATCTATTGAAGAAGAAAGTTTGTTGCGTTGTGTTTGCTTAGACTGATAAGGCTAAGGAATGGTGCGTGTCGTAGATAAAGATTCGTCCAGCTGATGAACCAACAACCACTTGGGGTGAGTTTAAAAAGTTGCTCTTTGATATGTTATTTACGAGGATAAACAAGTAGAAGTGTATAACTAAGTTTCCACCATCTAGCAGGGGAATGATAAAGTGATAATGTATGAGGGTAGATTTAATATAGACTTGCTCACTTTGTCGAAAAGTTGATTTCATTCAAGAAGTTGAAGATTAGATATTACATCAGTGGTGTTAAGGAGGATATTCATGAGGATGTGAATGCCCCCAAGTCTTAGACTTTTAGAGACTGCATGCAGATACTAAGAAACGTATTCACTATGTTCTAGGGAGAAAGGAAAAACTGAAAACCAATAAACCGAATCGAACTAAACCAATCTAATGGATCAGTTTGGTTTTTTGAAACAATATTGGATCATTTGGTTCGATATTTTAGAAAACTGAAATATATGGGTTCAGTTTCGGTTCTTAATGGAAGAACCAATAAAAAACCAAACCGAATCAAGCATATAAATAATAAGAAAAAAATATGTTGGTATTTAAATTTGATGGAAGAACCAATTTAAATGTGAAATATGAAGTAAATGTATTGTAAATATTGTGAAGTTTTCTTTTGTTAGTAAAATGTAAGTCTTTAGATTAAAATTAAAAACCAAATTGAAAATGAGACAAAAAATTTGAAAAATAAACCAATATTTTTGTTGAAATCAAAATTGAAAATCGAACCAATGGTTTCATCCTTTATTGGACATCTGTTCGGACTCAATTATTAAAAAACTGAGAATATTGGTTCGGTTATCGGTTTGACACAAAACCGACAATAACCGAACCGAAATCACCCCTACTATGTTTAGAGGTAAGTATTTTCTTGCTAAAACTCTTGAGGTTATTAATAATAGTGAGAGGAAGTTTAAAACAACTATACCACTAGGGAAAAAATTCCTAGCAGTAAGTAGCTAAGTCCTTTAGGTTAAAAGGCATCAGTCTTTGGATAGATCTATGACTTGTTGATCTTTCAATGATCAACCTCTAACTTATTGATCCTTTTGAATGGCCAGTCACTCACTTGTTGATTTTTTGACCGGTCATTGACTTTTTGATCTTTAAATGATCAACCTATGGCTTATTGATCTTTTTTTATGATCGATCATTGACTTATTGATCATTAGATTGATTATTGATTTGTTGATCTTCTTGGATGATCAATCTCAAACGTGTTAATCTATTTGGATGATCGGTCTTTGACTTCTTTGATATTTGGACCGAACTTCTAGTACTTGTCGTTCTTTTTCAATGCTTCACTTGAAGAAAGATGTATGTTCTTCGTATTTGAGTTTCTTGTTTATCAATTGCATGTCCTTCAAAATACTTTTATGCTTTGAAAGGGTTTTAGACTTTAAAAACATGTTTGATCCTTAAAAATTTGGATAATCTTTAGTTTTTGTGAATTCTCTCTAGAACTTTAAGTTTCTATATCCTTCACATGATCAATTTGAGTTTTGTTATTTATAAAGATTCTATGAACTATGGGCTCAGGCTTGACATTTGGATTTGGACTTGTTAACTTCAACTTACTAATTAGACTTAGCCTATTTTAATTTTGTTACAATATTGATATATAATCATCCAAAAATTTAATTTATTTGCCATGACGTGACAATTAACAATATTTGGCTGATATTTCTAAGTCAACATAGTAAAATGTTAAATAAAAAAAAGATGGCCAAAGCGAGCATAACTCAACTAGACTAGTGATGCATTAGAGGTACATTAGTCTGGGATGTTACATGGACTCGGTAAACCCTTGCGAGTTCTCACCTCCACAGCTAACCCCTTGGGGTGTGGGCCTTCTCGGTGTAACTCTAGGACATCACATCTAATAGGTGCAACGATCCTAAATGTTACTTGGATTCGATCGACTCATCCATATGAGAGTCCTAACCTTCACGACTTTCTTTTTAGGGGTTGTTTACCTACTCGTTCGACCCCCTAGAGGATCGGTTGTGGACTCGGTCAACCCTTCTGGGTCTTCACCTCTATGGCTAGCCCCTTATAGGGGTCTGTACTCTATCCTTGTAACTCCGACTACTGTTACCTCTCACTACAACGGTAGTGAGAGTTATTTGGTCTTGGTCGACTCTTAAGAAGAGTCCTAACCTCCCTAACTTGCCCATTTAGAGTGTGTTCGCCTCTCGTCCGACACTCTGGGGATCAACTTAAGACTCTGTCAACCCTTGCGGATCCTCACTTCTATGGCTTGCACCCTTAAGGGGTGTTCGCCTCTTGGTGTAACTTTTGGCCATTATCGGCAAATCGAGTCATCATGACTCGATCAACTCCTAGGAGAGTTCTAACCTCTACGACCTACCCTCTTAGGGTTTTCGCCTCTCGAATGATCTTGTGGGAATCAACTTTAGACTCGGTCAACCCTTACGGGTCCTCACCTCCATGGCTTGTCCCCTTATGGGTATTCGTCGCATCGATGTAACTTCTGGAAATTATCAGCGAATCTAGTCGTCTCTTGGACTCGCTCGACTCCTAGGGGAATCCTAACCTTCACAAACTTGCCCTTTTAAGGGGTGTTCGCCCTTTCGGTGTAACTTCCAGCCATTATTAGTGAATCTAGTCGTCACTTGGACTAGATCAACTTCTAGGGAAGTCATAACCTCCATTGCCGGACCTAGAGGGGTCACGTTTAGATTTTTCATGATCTATTTGAATAGTTCAGTTGGTTAGATATTTTATGTTTTGTGTCTTTCTTTCCTTTTGGCTACTAACTGATAAAAATATCATTGCAAACTTTTATCTGTGAGCCATGACACTATCCTCAAATGTAAAGCTCACTGGAGATCATCGCAGAACTCTGTCAGAACTACATGACCACCATCGAAAGATATTGTGCTTATAGATCTCATTGTATTCAATTGCCTCTTTCTTTCTAAATCTCTTTGCTACTAATCTAGCTTTGAATTTTACTACTCATTTTGATCCTGATAGTTTCTTCTTGAATATCCATTTGCAAGAAATTTGTCTTTAGGGAGTTCTAATAAGTCTCACGTATCATTCTTTTGAAGTGAGTGAATCTCACTATTAATAGCCTCTAACCGCCTGTTCTTTTGTTGGTTTTTCTAAGACCTCGTTATAGGTTTGAGGTTCTTCTTCAAAACTTCCTGAGCTTTCTGAGCAAAAAAAAAAAAAAAAAAAATCAAGTGAGCAAACCTAGCTGGATGCCTTATTTGGTCTTCTAGGCCTTTAAGATTTGAGTACTTGGTCAAGGTCGACCAATTTCTCTTAGAATCTCCACCTTAGGACTAGATGATTCTTTTTCTTATTAATTTCTTTTTTTTTAGGTTACAACAATAAGGGGCAGTGAAATATTTTCATTCTTTGCTGTTAGAGTTCATATATAATTCATCTTCCTTAAAGATGACATCTCTGTTGATGAGACATCTGCTCTCTTTGAAATTTCATAATTTAAACCCATTGCACCATTTTGGATAACCTAGAAACATACATTTTAAGCCTCTGGGTTTCAGCTTTGCTTGCTTCTTATGAATATAGCTATACCAAAAAAACACCTTCAAGTTGGAAAGATTAGTAGATATCTTTGACCATCTTTCTTGAGGTGTTTTGAGTTCTATACTTGTGCTAGGCCTTCTACCTTTGATTGTACAAGCAATTGTAGCTACTGTTTTTGCCTAAAACTCTTCATTAACACGTGTTTCTGATAACATGCACCAAACCCTTTCAATTTGAGTTCTATTCATGCTCTCAACAATTTCATTATGTTAAGAAGTATAGGGTGTAGTCCTATGTCTAGATATTCCAAGCTTTGAACAATTAAATGTAAACTCATTGCTTAGAAATTATAGACCATTATCTGTCCTAATATACTTAACATTTTTACTAGTTTGAAACTTTGCCTTGGTTTTCCATTAACAAATTTAGTAAAGGTTTGGTCCTTTGCCTAGTCATTATATGCATGAATACTCATACGAGATTCTCTTACTAGGTTTCACGACTCACCATTTGTTTTATGTTGGTTGTGGCTTCCATCGACAGGTGTAGGTTTATACCAAGACGAATGACCAAAACAGCTAGGCGACCGTAGGGGGAAGGACTAATTGTTGACACGCGTCAAGTCTTTCCATTTTTGTATTAGTTGTACATGCATTATTTTTGTACTTTTGATTAGGCGGTTCTCACCCCCAACACTAGTACGGTCAGCAAGCCTATCATACTATTCCACTTTAGCTAAGCTAATGATGAAAGAGGATCTGGATTTGTCTGCAGATGATGGTGATGTCCACTCCTGGCTCGATGCACTTAACGAAAGGGAACTCTCACGATGAAGAAAGAATTTCCTTCATAATTAAGCAATAGCAGGTCCACCACCTTCTATTTCATAAGCTTCAGTAGTTTCCCAAGCATAAGCAGTCCCGCGGGTTAGCGGGGACTTCGACTGCTTTGTTTTGAGTGAAGAGAAGGGATGGTAGGCTTAGTAGCGCTCGAACATACAATATAATATCACCGTTATGAGCGGTACGTTTCAACCAATTAAACTATAAGCCCCTTTCGTGCGGGTCGGAACTTACCCGACAAGGAATTTCGCTACCTTAGGATCGTTATAGTTACAGCCGCCGTTCATAATCGAAAGCACAGGGCAGGAAACAATTAGAAAACCTATAACCCTTGGGTGAGTTCGCAGTAGTTGGATGATATCAAGACATTGCCCAAGGTAGGCAAAAAGTGTATCCGGGTAGGATGGTGACCCAAGGGAGAGAGACTAATAGCTTCTTGTGTTTCTTCTTTCTCTAGCATTTCTTATTAGTGATGCTGCTTGCACCTTCTCGTCGAATAGGTAGTCTCACTTTCCGGGTAGGTCTTTCTTCCCAGTCTATCTTTCTTGGGTCATTCTGCTATGTATACCGAGTGAGTAGTCCCCTCCTGGGTATCGAGGAAGCAAGGCTGCGAGCCGCTGCGCTAACAAAAAAAGTTCCAGTCCATCATACTATAGTGGTATTAAATACAGTTAGTGCCAGCAGGAATGGAACAGAAATCTCGTATATACTTATATATATTAGTATAGTTGCTTTTTTTGCTTGAAGGCTCCAAGCCAAGAGTGATAGAAAGGGTCAAACCATCACCAAAAGGTGCTCATTGAGCCGCTTACGGGATCCGACGCATCCAGCAGAGCTTTGCAGTGTTCCATTCTTTTTGGCGGCATCCTTCCGCATTGGGGGCGAGTGAAGTGCCACAATCCCATTCATCATTTTGACGTGTGGGATGAACCAAATCCTCATTGAATTTGATTTTTCCATTAGAAGGAGCTCGTATATGTTCTGCAGTCTCCCCTGTGAATACTCCGCCGGTATGAAAAGTTCTTAATGTTAGTTGAGTACCTGGTTCTCCAATAGATTGACTCGACACGAAAGACCTTTGGTGTCGGTCATGACCGACATTAAAGCTATTTAGTGTCGGTCATGAGCGACACTAAATGTCTTTAGTGTCGGTCCTATCTGTGTGACACTAAAGATGTTTGGTGAGGGATTTTGCCCTTCACCAAAAGTGAGCGCCACTAAATGTCTTTAATGACACCGGTATTAATGACGGTCGTTTGATCGACACCAAATATCTTTAGTGTCGGCATATGCCCGTCACTAAAAGTCTGATTTCTACTAGTGTTTATAAGAATATTCCTACATTTGGTAGATTAATAATGCATTTTTAATACCGGAAACAATGTCGTTCTTTGGGATTATGTACACGAATGTAACAAAAACAAAATTGAAGATATAAATTTATTCACGTGTTTCTTGTTGTATAAGAACTAATAAACAATACAAATTGATTGCTATTATAGTATAATATTAGTATTAATGTCATGAGTATTACAACATCACATTATCATTATTTATATGTATTATTATACTTATTACTATTGTTAGTAATACAATATGAATATTGTACTAAAAACAATTAGTTTAAGTTATAAGTATTATTTCTGAATGTGTTTATGATCGTTATTGCTTCCTGTATCCAGCATGTTTATTTCCGAGGTTAACGTGTTATGCCTAGGATCAGTTTCCTGAGATTTAGGTTGTCATGTTAGTTAGGATTCGAGATCTTGTTTTGAATGCTACTTTTCGATTATGAAGATAGTTCCAACATGTTTAGTTGTGAGTTTTTCTGTGTTAGGTTCTTGTTGACTGTCCCAAACGGGGTCCGAGCTTATCAACCAAGTCATGTGTTCTAAGTCATGAGTTCCAAAGGGGACCGTTGAGTTTATACTAGTTAAAGGTCCCAAAAGGGACAAGATTTTAGAGCGCGAGCTACGATTAGTTCAGACGTGTCTTGATCGCTAGACTCGGTAGAGGATTAGTTCAAGTGCCGAGCGTTGGGGAAGATATTCCTACTTCGGGGTAGTGCCAGGGATCTGAGAGCCACTCGATTAGCCATACCTCCCCAGAGTTTGCTTGAATTTTCCCAGGTGCCATGCTAGGAGTGTCAGTAGGGAGATATCCCATTGCGGAGAGTCCTAGATCTACCCTTTCACGCGAGTGTTCGAAGTCTGGCAGCAACCAGGTTGTTTCGGCTCGCCGAGGTGCTCTCACACTAGTTAGGGTACCAAGTTTAAAGATAAAGAATTGAGTTAAAGATAAAGATCGAGTTAATGGTAAAGCTATGAGTTCAGTGTTGAGATAAAGGTTGAGTTAGAACTAAAGTTTAAGACATTTATTTAATCACGTTACTTCGTGTTTCTCTGATTATGTGCATGTTCTTGTTAGATCTCGTGTTGGGATCCCTTACTGAGTTTTCGCGAACTCACCCTTTCCATTGTGAAATCCTTCCAGGTAATACAGATGGACCGGGATGGCTGAGCTGAAGCTGATGTGACCATGGGCACACTGCATTAGGGTTCTTAAGTTGGCTTTTAAGTTTATATTCAAAGTTTATCGTTTGATTTACTGTTTAAAGCATGAAACTGATTTGAGGCATGCCTATTATAGGTTTTAACATTATTTTATTGTTTTCTTCGGGTACCCATAAGTTCTGTTTATGATTTATTTAAGTTATTCGATTAAATACAAATGATATTTAGCATGTCTGCACGAATTTATTAAATACTTATTCATGCATAAGAGGTTAAGGCCCCGGGTTTGACTTCGTGTGGGTCGGGTCCTTACAGTTGGTATGTTAAGGCCCCGGATTTGACTCCGTGTTGGGTCGAGTCCTTAAATTATAGGACAAATTTACTGTTTCATTACATATAAAATCTATAAAAAAAATTTCAATAGAGATTAATTGCTTATCAATCTCTAGGGAGGTGATTGATCAAATTTAAAGTTTAAAAACTTGATTGTTACACATCATATTTTAGGGCTGATTTGTATAATTTTTCCTATTTTTTTAAAACAAAATACAAGAATGACGAGTATTCTTTTTTTATAGATTAACAAAAAAAAAATCCTATGAAATGTAACATTGAATATAAGTACAAATGCTTAGTTTTCTCAACATTCGCTGGAATAGCTCAGTTGGTTAGAGCGTGTGGCTGTTAACCACAAGGTCGGAGGAAGTTGGTCAGGCAATCCCAACTTACCCGTTGTTTTAGACTTTCCAAATCTTTTAATGAAGATATTGAGGATCGGGATGGATTAGGTTTTAGGGATCTTATTCTCTTTAATCAAGCTCTGCTGGAGAAACATAATTGAGGATTCTTTGGTATTTAAGACTTCCTTCACCAACAGTTGAATCTGCTCTCGTGTTCATTGGATGAGCCTTCCCTACTCTTGATGTCTTTCTTGTAATAAGAATCCTTCTTATAGAGGCTTTTCCTATAAGAGTCTTTCCTGAAATTCCTCTTATAGTCATCCTTTCTTTGAAGGTAATCCTTTTTGAAATGTCTCTCTCTATAGCACAAGAAGCATTTCAAAATTTTCTTGTCTTTAAAGTGCTTGTAAGTGTCTTTTCCAGTTCTTTGTCTTTGAGTAATTCATCCATTTAAAATATAGAAGTTTTGCACCTCCTTCAAAATTATTTTATGACTTGATCTCATGTTTCAAACACTTTAGAGCATTTAGCACAATATATAGGTTGACACTATCTCTATCATACTTCATAAAAACTTCCACATTTTATTAGCTTCATGTATAGAGTTTATAAGAATGGCAGTCTCACTTTCTAAGCACAACTCTCTCCTAAACTATTGAATTCTGAGGTGAGCTTTTTGAACTGATCCAAATTTTAAGTCAAGCTTTTGGATGAGTTCATCTTAAAAGAAAACAATTCTCTCTAACATAGCTTCTTAGGAAGATCTTTCTTATCAAACAACAATGCAACTTTCTTATCAAACAACAATGCAACTTAAACCATACCTTGTAGAGAGATTCTCCATCCATTGCCTATCTGGATATGGAATCACTTAGATTCAACATGATAGTTGTAGTAGAAATGCCATTCCTCTCCTTCTTGCTTTCTTTTGTGAGTGAGGAGGATTCCTTTAATAGAGCTTCAATGACTTCATTAGCCTTTTGGGAAATCAATATTATTTTAATCTTCTTGGCCCATAGAGCAAAGTTTCCCGAGCCATCAAATTTATAAATCACGTACTTATCGATGTGGTTGTTAGGGGTTGCGCCCTAAACACCTAGTAGTTTGTATTAAAGAACAAACATTTAATGTGAAGCATTTAATGTTATTTTATGTTATTAATAAAAGTTATTATTTTCCATAAATTGCACATCTAATATTCGAATGACATTTAGCCTTATCGCATTAATTAGGTTAGTGTCGATACGCACATGGTTATTAAGATGAACACTTGGACACGTATGTTGGAATACAAGTAGATATCAAGTTCCAAGTTTATAATCTAAATTGTGTACAGTATATGGACTAAGGCTAGGGTACCTAAGTCCTCGTAACAATGTTAGTCTGGCCCGCTTTGCAAGAGTTACAAACGACCTGATCCTATTTGTTCATGTGAAGACATGTGAGTGAGGGCTATGCAAACATGAGTTTTTACATAAGATGGGACCAGAAGTTTTATGAAGCTAGTAATTTCGTTATAGACTCATATCAACTACTTCGCTAAGGATGATCGTATTTCGATGTGATCTTAATCCTTAGTGAGTTGTGAACTCGTACTTTATAAAAGCATCATTTGATGTACATGTGTGAGATCATTAAAAAAGCACTGGGTCAATAAATCTCCCATGTTGGGGATTGTCGTGGTGAGTAGCTGGGAACGCAACATCACAAGAAGAAATTCACACCTTGCCTAATATTGAGATAGATGTACATTTGTTCACTTAAGAACTTATTTTGGGACTTGAACAAGGTGTTCCCGCCTCTCATTGGCCCGAGAGGACTTTTGTTTATAGTGGAACTATATACAACTTGTTCATTAGAGGAATTAGTGGCACTTAAGAAGAAAGATATAATCATATGGGTAGAACATAGTTCATGTCCCAGCTGTGAATTACAAACAAGCTCGTGAAGTATCATATGACAGATGATCGATTATATCTGTGGACGTTAACTTGTCCTATAGTGCTAAAGAGTTCAGCATAGAACTTCAGTGGAATAAGCTTGTTGTTTACGAGCAGAGATTGGATCTCACGTCGTGGTAGCTTTCAATCTATAGATCCACCAGTCCTTAGGCTAATTCATAATCGTTGGTACACTGTTTTATTAGAGAATGAATTTGAGAAGTTCAAATTCAAGGATTAATTATGTGAAAACATAATTAATATGAGCGTTAAGTTTAATAGTTAAACTTAATGAGTTAATATATTAGATATATTGATGTAATATTTATTGGATAAATATTAAAGAGGAAAATTTGATTTATTAGATAAATTAACTATAAATAATTATGGGATCATTATTTAGTTCTTAATAATTAATATATTAGACATATTGTGTTAATAATTTTTTGGTAATTATTAAATTTGAAAATTATAAATTAATATGTTGAATATATTAATAGATTTAATAATTATTCAATAATTATTAAATGGAGAATATTATTTAATATGTTGGACATATTAATTGAGTTAATAATTAATGGATAATTATTAAAGTAGAGAATTAATATATTTGATATATTAATTATAGGAATTTATTTAATAATATATTGGATATATTATATAATTGGCATTTATTGGATAAATGTCAATTAAAAAAAATAAATAAACAATATATGTTATATATTGGCCAAATTTGAAAAATATCTTCACAAATATTGGGAAGGAAAAGTCATTTCCCTCTAGGTAGGGGATGCTTTTTCGAATTTCCTAGTTAAAATAGGGAAGGGAAAATCTTAATTTTCACAATATCTTTTAATATTGGATATTCAAAGATATTGTATTTTCTTAATTTAAATATTCATTCTTGTACTATGAATAAAGACATGTGAGGTCTCCATTCTCATCCTACTGAGTTCAGAGTAACCTAATTCTCAAATTGAGAAACTCTATTAGAACTTAGTCATCTTTTTTCTCTAGTTAAAACTCTTCACAACTTCTTTTCTCTAAAAAACTTTCCATCAGGCACATAGTGCAGTAGGAAACATAGACTGAAAGATTGGAGGAGACGAGTCAAGAAGGTCCAAGGAATTGATCAAAATCCTACTGAACTTAAAGACCCGCAAGAATTGATTAGAGGCATTAGTCAAGGTGAGTTCTTTAATAATTCAACAACAGTTAATCACTTAGTGGTTGCATGTAGTTTAATAATTAATTGGATTAATTATTAAATAAATTTTTTGTATTTACCTACACGTTTTCGTCGCGTTTATTGCATGCTTCTACTCCACAATTCCTAACAGTAGTCACCAAGATGCCTTACTAGGATCAGAATTCTTTAAAGAAAACTTAACAAGAATACCTTTTATGATTAACTCTCATGTTTCTTGAATCTTGAAGACCTCTGTGACTTTGAATTTCCAAACTCTAATACCAAATTAACAAAATAGTTATGCAAATTCCTTTTTTATAAATCTTCCAAGTGGCTTAAAACAAGCTTAATCTAAAGCTCACTAAAGTTTGAGGATCCATTCATGAAATTTTGTCCAAAAGCTTGACCCGGATTTGTGCTTTGACCCATTGAGATTTAATTTTAGTGAGGGTGAAAGAGCGGTTGGGATCGCTTCTTCGTGAATGGAAAGGAACAACCAAGATCTCCTCACCTCGCCTTAATGTGTCAAAGGCAGCTCCACATGGCCGACACGTAGTGAGACCTTTTATAACTGAACAAAATCTCCTCTCTTCCATTTTTCATCCTCATTCGTTTGATTCAACTTCCTCTCCATGAGAAGAGCGAAGCTCTTGAGATTTTTTCCAGAACTCATCTTTGATTTGATTTCTTTATTGGTAAGTGTTACTTTTATGTTACTATTAGCTTTCGATTTCTATGATCAGAGAAAGAACTTCAATATTCTTTCTCTTTGATCTTATTTCTTCATTCTAACTCTTTTTATTTCTTCGTGATGTAAACAAGAAAAACAAACAAGTTCAAAGATGGGTATAAGAACAGTAAAGAACGAAGATAAAAAAAATAAATAAAAGTACACCATATACGTGGTTCGACAACAAGAGGTCTACGTCCACGAAACTCGGGTTGGTTTATTATTCCTCTTTCTTTTTTGTTTACAATCACTACAAGAAAAATAGTTTTCGGCGACAAAAGCTTCGGCGAAGAAGACATATTTGGTCGCCTTAGGGACTCTACGGCAACGAAAAGAAAGTTTTGTCGTCGTAGCCGTAAACTTAGGCGACCAAGCCCATATCCGTCTCCTTAACCTTATATTTTGTCAACGTAATGCGACGGAATAGGTGATCGGTCGCCTTAGCCCACTGCTACAGTGACGACGCTGGTGGTCCGTCGCCTTAGCTGGCGGGTTATGGCGACGCAGCCACTCGTCCGCGGCTTCAGGCTTGACGTTTTGCTTTTTAGTTTAGGAAAATGGCGAGGGTAAGGCGACGGACAGCGGTGTTGTTACCGTAGGTCCCCAAAACTTTTCATTTTCCCTCAAAACCAAAAAAGAGGGGAAAAACGCGAGGCTAAGGCGACGGACAGTGGCTCCGTCGCCATAGGTCTCTTCATTTTCCCCTCAAATTTGAAAATTGGGGGGGAAAACAGAAGGCTAAGGCGACGAATTATTAAAGCTCCGTCTCCTGAGCCTTTCTTCTTTATTTTTTAAAATAGCCTAAGGCGACAGAGCTTGATTCTGTCGCCTTAGGCCTCTATTATAGATTACAAAATTGAACTTCTTCTTGCATTTTCTCACTTTCCCTCCCCCTTAAATTTGCATGCCCGAGTCACTTTCCTTGACAAGAGTGAGTGTGGCAGTCATACGATCTAGGCATGTTTTCTCCCCATCATAAGGTGGTTTTCAGTAGACCATAGAGTCTATTGTTTACGTGACACGTCAGGGGGCGACCCATAGGGGTGTAGGGTTGGACACAACTAACGTTCCCTGACGGATAAAGGTTATTGTTGTAAGCAGCTTCACACGTTATTAGGGCGATGATCGCTATATGAACTTGAAGTGTGGTCGGATTAACTATAAGGTCGATAGTCTGCACTCAGAGACTTGGCATTGGCTGGGAACCTGATCGTCTATATGTGTAACTTAGTTGAGTGATCTAAGGTGCAAAGGGTGCGATGGTGGGAATCAGGCATCGGCCGATTATCCTTCATCGCTAGAGTTGAAGAGGGAAGTTGCTAGGTAGTGAGCAACCAAATTTTTTTAGGCATAAGTGAGTGTCGCGCTAGTAAGTTAGATCACACTCGGTACCGTACGAGGTATCTGATGTGCTCGAGATTAATCCTATCGTGTCGGAGGACCCAGAATAGCTTGGGCAACTCTAGTGGTTAACCCTTGCACTTAGGCACTTAGATGTATCCGACAGAGTTCGGGTAGTGGCTTTTTTGATCTCACTACATTGGCCAATGAGGCCTCTCCTCGAGAACTGTCTTAAAGCCATCGGGCTAGGCGACTCGAATTCTCGAGAGTTGGGAAGCTTCCCTTTATTTGTTATGGTTTTCATAGACGTATTTGTCAGTACATGTTAGCCTTGTCATTATATGAATGAATACTCATACGAGATTCTCTTACTAGGTTTCACGACTCACCATTTCTTTTATGTTGGTTGTGGCTTCCATCGACAGGTGTAGGTTTATACCAGGACGAATGACCAAAACAGCTAGGCGACCGTAGGGGGAAGGACTAACTGTTGACACGTGTCAAGTCTTTCCATTTTTGTATTTGTTGTACATGCATTATTTTTGTACTTTTGATTATGCATGTTTATTTTCGTAAAACGAGCGCTCAACTCTGTATATGACTTTTGAAATTGTAAGATGATTTGGAAACCTTTTTGCAGGATGTTTGTTAAGTTTTTTTTTTTTTCAAATGTCCCGTTTATGTTTTACTCTTGCGGTTTTCTTCATTTTTAGGGAAAACTCTATAAAATATTTTAAGGATTTTCCAAGCATCGTCTTGACACCTCGAGTTAACCTTACGGTTTAAGATCGGATTGTCACATTTTATCTTTTTTTTCTCTTGTCACATTTTATCTCTTTTTTCTCTCTTTGATTTGGAAGGTTATTCTGATGATTAACAAATAGTTAGTACTCACTTATATATAGTCAAAATAAACTTATACTCCAAGTAAATTTTGTGTGGTTACAATTTTATGACATTTGTATTGGACACAATTAAGATTTAGAAAATTACAAAGTTTTCTTATTCTTTAAGAATGCTTAATTAGTTTACATGATAGTAGCAAAAATGCTTGTTTGAATTTGGTTTACCATATCAACCAACAACCATAAAAAAAATTTCATTCAAAATTATCATTGATTTCTACTGGGAAATTTTTTAAATCAATATTTTTTTTTTTGTAAAAATTGTGCAAATCGTCCCGATGTTTTGTAACAATCAAGTTCTTAATCTTATAATTTAATCAATCAACTTCTTTTTAAGTTTTGCAAGTATTGCAATTGCTCTCTTTAAATAGGGTTAATTCGTCTAATTAAATATACTTCATCATTAATCTAAAAACTTTGTCTTATGTGGTATATTATTTCCCCTTTGCCTTTTCTAATCATTTCTAATGACTACCAAATTAAATTACCATTTTGATGAGGTAAATGTAAAGTTAATGAACTTCCAATTTGACCAGCACCACCTTCAAATGTGCGCCATTGTCAAAATCGATCACCGATAGCTTCTCCTCTCAAATCCATTGAAGAAGATGATTATCACCAATCCACAATCATCAGAAATTGAAGATGATCACCGATAGGTTCAAGCCCTCATTCTACTGTCTATATTTTATGTTTTGTATCGTTCTTTCCTTTTGTGCTATCAACAAAAAAAATAATATCATTGAAAACTTTCACCTATGAGCCATGTGACAGTATGCCGTCAGCCACCATCGAATGATACCGTGCTTATGGGCAATGTCGAACATGACCTTACCTCTTGTCTGCAAATGAAGATGGGAAACTTTCACGTCTCCAAATGAAGCTTCACCGCAAGTTCACGCTCGTCAACCCTCTCGCTTTTTCGGCAATAGTTGAACCTTTTGATCTAGTCAAATGATGAGCGAGGTAGCCACATCCAACTAGTGTGCATCTGGGACAACTGGACATGGCAATGCAAGAAAGAGAATGTGTCATATTTAAAAACAAACTCTAGTGTGAAAGATGAATGCATGTACAAAAAATATCAATCGAATGTGTATTATTTTCGTATTAATCATATTGATAATGAATACATTGTGACCAATTTGGAACAATGTCCATGGTATTGTTACGTACTATTTCCTCGTAATACAAAATATTAACATAGTTATTTCACTACTACAAATAAGGGAATAGGTGTCGGTCAAACCAAAATATTTTCAAAAATACGGATATTTGGTGTCGGTCACATTTGGTTTCGGTTTTCTGGTGTCAGTCAACAATTTTAGTGTCGGTCAGACCGACACCAATTCTTGACCGACACTAAAAAAAAAAAGGAAAATTCAAAAAATCGGTCCATTTCTTCCTCCAAAAACTCCATTTCTTCACGGAAAACTCCTCTACCCGCGGCTATTCTACACATTTCAAAGGTACTAATTTAATTTCTTCGTTATTTTCTCTATTCTACCCGCGGCTATTATTTCTTTGTTGTTATCATGTATTCCATACTTTTATATAGTGAAGTTCTACAAATTATTTAGGCAAATGCTATATTTTTTTAGTTTGCTAAACTTATGTACTTTGTTTATCTAGTGTTCTTTTAATTATCTTGTGTTCTTTGAAATAATGGAATAGCCAAACCTACATTATGCCTCCCTTAATTAGGAGGTTTTTGGTTCAGTAGTATTAGAAAAAAAAAAAATTAGACTTGGTTAAGTAGTATTGTGCCTCCATAGAAATTTAATTATTTATTTGTTTGTGGGTTTAGTTATATGTTTCAAGTTAGTGCCTTAAAAGTAAAT
>JBBMEG010012950.1:0-30690 GCA_037832605.1 Cyclanthera cordifolia
CAAAAACTATGCATGAAATTCTTTTAAAATTTCGGCAAAGTTTCCCCTAAAAATGGAGAAACCGCACCTGTAAAAGATAATAACCTGGACATTTGTAAAACTTAAACAGACATCCTGGAAAAGAGTTTCAAATCACTCTACTATTCCAAAAGCTAAATACAGAGTTGGGCGCTTGTTTAAAACCAAAATACATGTCAATACCAAAAAGATTCAAAATAATGCATGTACAAAACTATGCAAAGAGTAGAAAGACTCGACACGTGTCAAACAACTAGTCTTTTCCCCCTCCGGTCGCCTAGCTGCCTCCGTCAAACGTCTTGATATAGACGTGCACCTGTGGATGGAAGCCACAGGCAACATAAAATGAAGGGTGAGTCGTGAAACCCAGTAAGGGAAACCCACACGGGTATGCAAGCATATAATGATGAAAGCTAACATGTATTGACAATTAAGTCTATGAAAATCACAACAAACAAAGGGAAAACATCCCAACTACCGAGAACCCGAGTCACCTGGCTTGATGACCCTGAGACAGTTCTCGAGGAGGGGCCTCACTGGCCAATGCCGTGTGACCTGGAAAGCCACTACCTAAACTCTCCCGGGTACGACAGAGTGCCTAGGGGCAAGGGTTAACGACTAAAGTTGCCCATGCTATCCTGGGTCCCTCCGGCACGGTGGAGTCAATCTCGAACACATCAGGTACCATGCACGGTGCCGAGCCGAGAGCGATTCAACCTGCTAGTGCGGCGCTCACTTATGCCTAAGCAAGTTTGGCTGCTCACTGCCTAGCAAGTTCCCGCTCCAACTCTTGCGATAAGGGATAACCGACCACTCAGCTAGGTTACACGTATGGACGACTAGGTTCCAGCCGATGCCAAGTTCCTGAGTGCAGACTATCGACCCTATGGTCAATCCCACCACAGTTCGGGTCGATGTAGCGATCACCGTCCTAATAACGTGTGAAGCCTCTTACAAGAGTAGCCTTTATCCGTCAAGGAACATTGGATGCGCCCAACCCTACACCCCTATGGGTCGCCCCCTGGCGTGTCACGCAAACAATAGACCCTATGGTCTACTGCAACCACCCTATGACGGGGAGGAGACGTGCCTAGACCATATGGCCTACATGCTCACTTCATCAAGGAAAATGACTTGAGCAAGCAACAATCAATTTCTGAACTAGACACTTACGAAGAAGTCATGCATCACTTCCTAAAATTTTTCTACACATTATTGATGAAGTAACTACAAACAACAACATCATATGATCAATATTCTAGCCTACCAGACTACATACCACATGCTTTCAAATTCCATAAGTAAATAGCGAGCAGCAAAGAACATATAATCAATGTTCTAGCCTACCAGATCACAGACCACATGCTTTCAAGTTCAATAAAGAAATAACGAGCAGCAAACAACATATAATCAATGTTCTAGCCTACCAGATCACAGACCACATGCTTTCAAATTCAAGGAAGAAATAACGAGCACCAAACAACATATAATCAATGTTCTAGCCTATCAGATCACATACCACATGCTTTCAAATTCAATAAAGAAATAACAAGCAGTAAACAACATATAATCAAACCAACCAAGCAGAAGTACAAGTACTTATGCACCTGTTAGGATCTCTTACAGAACAATAGAATAACGGCACGACAGCAGCTTAAGCGAGTCCAAAATGTCTCAACAAGCTTGAGCCTCATTTCCTACAAGGAACCAGGGCCACCAATTAGCGTCGACGCCTACACGACTAGGTTACAACTAAGAAGTTCATGAATTTGAAGAATCTTTTGGTTCTTTAATGGATGTTCATTTGGATTCTAAATAATTCTTCTCATCATTATTGATCATGGATAACTCAATCATTCATGTCAAACTGTGAACATATCTGGATTCATGAACTTCGGATTCATTGTTGCATATGCTTTAACAATACTAATGGGTGTAGTATAGTCCATAAGGGAAATGTAGGCAACTTTTCTAATATACGTTTTTCATTAGAGACATTAGAAATAATATAGAGTTATTCAAAAAAGAATTTATTATCTCTCTCAATATGATATCGTTATAATAGATATCTTTAAAACTAAGTAGATTTCTCTTTGATTTATTAGAAAACAAAGCATTATCAATTGTAATTTAAAAGAAGATTTGCTTTTCCAAACCCTTCAATCAACTTTGCATAACCAGATATTGTGTTGACACTTGCTTGAAGAATTGTTTATTTAGAAAAATATTTTCTACTTTTAAGTATTGTATGCGTAATTATACTATCGGCTAAACATAGGTCTTCATAAGCAAAAATTTGAGAAATTTTCATTATTCCTCATTAAAAGAAAAATAAATATTATAACAAGAAAAATAAATCAAATCGTAACAAAACTTGATTAAAGATTAAAAAAAGTACAAAATTGTCGTAGGAAACATAAACTAAACTTGAATAATGCCTAAATATTGATATTATCATTTGAAATATTTCTTGTTTCTTTAGCTTCCTCTTCATGAGAATAAAAAAAAAAAATTCGGCAATATGTAAATGAGTCATGCTTCTTGATATGCAAAGTTTGCTTCCACATTTTTTTTTCTTTCTTCAATGATGCTTGGTAGGGATCATCCAAGTATTTAGGAGTACGACATGTATTAGACCAATGTCCTTTCATACCACATTCAAAACATTGATTTTCAACACATTTAGATCTATGACCATTTGTGGAGCTTTTTATTGATAATCATCAGTATTCAAGGTTCGCTTGAAAATTTGAATAATTGTGACGACCACCACGAACTAAATAATTATTTCTTCCTCTTCCATGACCTTGACCACGGCCACAACCACGACCTTGTCATCGATCATAATTATTTACAACATTCACTTCAGGGAATGATGTTGCTCTAGTTGGTCGAGATTCATGATCTTTATCCGGAGCTCATTATTTTGTTCAGCCTCTAACAATCATGATATAAGTTCATAATACTTTTTAAAACCTCTTTCACGATATTGCTGCTACATGAGCATATTAGAGGCATGAAAAATAGAAAAAGTTTTTTCTAACATATCATCATCTGAAACTTTCTATCCATATAATGTTAGTTTTTTAATATATTTTGTATATCGCAGAGTTATAATCAATGATCATGCCTCTCTTTTAAATTTTTTCATTAAATGTTGGGATCTTTAACCATTAGGTACTCAAACTTTAATCCCTCGTGAAGATGACGATGAAGGAATATCATGACTTTTGTCTTATCTTATAATGTTTTCTAATTTCCTTCTTCTATTGTTCCTCCAAAGTTAATGGATTCTAAATAAATCTCAGCATTAAGCACCTATGACAAATAATTATTTTCATTGATATCGGTTGGTGAAATCTAATTTTGTAAGATTTGTCATTGCAAAACTATCATAGAGCAATTGATTTGTATTAGAAAATTAATAAACACGTCTATATTATATATTCTAAATAAAATTTAACATGTTATTAATTAGAAATATATTGTGCAATAATGCTGACAAAAAGAAAAATCTAATTACTACAAAAAAATCATAACATATAAATTATAACTATTTTAGGATTTAAATTATTTAAACATTATTAATTTTGATGAAATAGATAAGTTTCAAAAAAAAATATATGGAATACAATACATGCATTATGTTAATTGCAATATTATGATCTAATATCATGGATAATTAACAAGTATGCGTAAGAAAAAATATTAAATTTATAAGTCAACAAATATCAACTAGTTTAAGCATTAGATTGCATTAACTATTTTATAATTTTTACACACAATTTAATAATTAGAGAAAATTATGTTTGTTATTGATGATACTTTAGAGAATTGAATAAATAAATTGCAATGTTAAATGCATGATATCAATGGTAATGTTATGATTTAATAGTATACCTATTTAAACAAAAATATATTATAAACTCAATGTAATCATAAATAAAATTGAAAACTTGTATACTAGTCATATAAAGAGCACCTTTGCATGACTAACCAAAATTAGTAATCTAATTACAATGGTAACTAAATTTTAAACTATTAACAATAATATTCAAATATTTATAAAATATGAAAAACATATATTATGAAAATCCTTTTATATCCTACATTAAAAATAAAAAATTATACACATACACTATTGCCACGTCAACAAGCTCCACCATCTCCATCCCCGTCATTGACCTCAACCTCCACCATCACCGTCGTGGAACTCGACCTGCTCTGCCACGGTCGAATTCGCCTTTCACCGCCACGATCAAAGTCGTCCTTCACCGTTGCTATTGAACTCGACCTTCATCTGTTATGCCAATAAATGGTGCTTTCCTCTGCAATCGAACACCAAGGAGGTCATTTGAAAGTTCAAAATTGCAGAAAAATGAACGATCGATTGTATTAAAAAGGAAAAGAAACCTTAAGTTAAAGATGATTTTAATTACAAAAATATCATTAATGATGTATTATTTAAGTTTTATATTGAAATAATATTATATATATTTTATACACAAATACACATGCTATAAAAATTTAATTTTATTTGTATACAACGTCAAATATGTGCTTGTATTAATATTGTATTTATTAATCCACAAATTAGTATGATATTATACTATAATAATATATTAGAAACTTCGACAAATTTAATTATTATAGTGCTTAGTTTGGTATTACCGGTGTATTATACTATATAAAAAAATAATATATATGTTGTATTAATAATGTATTTACCGTCCACGTATTTGTATGATATAATCATCAAAGTATTAATATTGTTAGAATGACAGTGGATAATGTAATATATGATATTAATTGAGTATTTTTCTTTTTAAATGATAGTTATTGTGATATGACTATCAATAACGTATTAGTGATAATACAAAGGTATTTATTATATATAAAGTCGATTTTGGTACATCAATAATACTTATCCGATATTATAATACAATATCACATAGCTTTATAGTATGATATTCTAAAATAAAACAGAATGAATTTGTATTAATATTGTATTTATAATAAAATAGATATTTAGTATTATATTACAATACTATAGAAATACGTAGGTTAGTTATTATAATATAGTAATAGCATTGTAATACTAGTATCATAATAACACTAAGTTATTATAATATAGTAATAGCATTGTAATACTAGTATCATAATAACACTACCAATATCGTAGTATATAATACTTGTACAATACAATACGTTTTTACTAATAATATGTTTTATTTCTATCTTCTATATCTACACAAATCTTAGAGTTTCAAATTTAGGGTTTCATGTCGTTGTCGTCATCAACCATCTGGGCAAAAAATCGTGGAGAAATTAAAGAAAAAAAAATAGTGTGTTTCTATTGTCAACTTTGTATGTCTTTGATTAACCATTTAGGCAAAAATTAATGGAGAAAATCAAGGAAAAATGGTGCATTTTGCTTTTATTGTCGACTGTGCAACTTTGGCCACCGATGCAACTTCAGCTACCGATTGACATTAGGCGACTCACTCTACAACTCTGGCCTCGTGAGTCTTTGGTTTGAAGAGAGGCAAAGAACGAGAGGTCGAGATCACTTCGTGAGTCTTTGGTTTAAGATTGAACATTGATTGATGCAACAACGACAAATGGAAAAAAAGAAAATAGAGTTAGAGGTTAAAGAATGATATATACGAAGTAAGCATTTAAGACATTATTAAAAAGTAAATACGTATTAAATAAAGAAATGAATATTTGTGCAATTTAAATTAATTTTGAATATGTGAAAATATTATACAATATTTAAATATCTATTAATAAATTTCCTTAAGACAAATAATGTCTTTCCAAGAAAACAATGTTGTACCTGTTAAATATGATGAATTAATGGTTGAATCATATGCAATAACATGAGTTCAATCATATTATAATAAATAAACTATTAGTATTTAGAGTAGCATAACATGAACAACATTTGAAATTTGTATCAAAATTAACAATTTCAACGTTAGAATGTACACAATGTATATATGTAAGGTTTTAACCTCATATTCATTAGATATAATGAACGTTTATATACATATCACGTAATTTATAAAAAAATATTGAGGCCTACCTTTTGCACGAACGATAGAAACTCAGGCTGATAACAAAAAAGTATGAAGGGAATTTTTGAAGAAAGCTCGATAGGGTCTTTTGATGGGCCAGTAGATCTGCAAAAAGTTGCCCCTTTCTCGCATCCTTTATCGCAAAAAAAGGAGTGCAAGATTCTATGCCAAATTCTAACAGCTGTAACAACCAGCGCGCTGTCCTTCTCGATAGGGCTGGCCTTGACAGCAAGTACCTTATCGGATTAGCCCCCACATAAGAGATCAAAGTAGGGAGGGTGAATGAGAGAACTCTTTATAGTAAATTTGATACATTTTACAAACTTTCTCACACTGCATATTTATAGCGTTACAATCGGTATAAGAAAAGGAATGCAACTATAATTAGCTAATGAATATTAGAGTGAGATTAATCCATGGCTATTCTTAAAGATGGAGAAAGTAGAACATTCAAAATATAAACCCATTTCTCCCATTTCTTCCACTTTCATTTCAAAAAAAAAAAAAAAAATTAGATGGTTTTAAAAAAAAAAATTGTTTAATAATGTATTATACTAAATACTCTTACAATAGTACCGGAGACATGATATTTATTAGTATTATCATTTATTATTATTACATGAAAAAAAATTATACTATTAATAAAATAATTTTATGTATTATATAAACCAATTGTACATATTTTAAAAATTACAGCTCTACAAAAAATATATAAGACTTATTACATAAACTATTTATATTACAAAATTATTAAGCAGCAACATCTAGAGAAAAAACTTTTTTGTAAATGATATTTAATATGTTTATTAATTTCACTACTTCTATTAAAAATTTATCAATCAATAACCAACTAGATTATGTCAATATTTTTCAATAAAACATAGTATAATTATAATATATAATACTGATTATATAAGCTGCTTATATAACTCTTACAAAGACGGACCTACCATGTTCTTAAATATGCATTCTTGAATACATGGACTACTAACACAATATCGTACTTGAGAAAGTCACATTTGTTCATCAAAAATATTACAATCGCGTTATACAATACTCATTTGTTATAATACAATGAAAACATACCCTAGTTGTAAAAGTATTTTCACTAAATAGTAACATACACTCCACCCTAGAGTACCTCCATAGCAGAACTCTTAACGTACCCTTTAAATATAGTCACAATTTATTCTCATATTTCTAATACACTAAACTAATTAAAACCGATCACAAAGAAAGAGAATAGAATGTCCATTATTGGCGGATGTTGTCTGTCGAATAAGAATCTTAAACATCATCGTCTAGGGATGTCATTGTTTCTAACACCTGGATAATCAAAACATCACATGACCTTTTTAATTGTCAAACTAGACAGTGTTTGTATCTCACAGTTCGCCCCACTTCTTCATCAAGCTTGACATTGATTGTATTCACCGACTATATTATCATGGTTGAATATTGCCTATCGGATAAGAATCTCAAACCTCATCGTCTGAGGATGTCATTGTCTCTGTCACCTAGATAATCCAAAATGTTGATAATAAATTCACTTTAACACCTCTATTATGCTGCATTTTTTGCAATATAAAAACCGAAAACTCTAGCTTCTTGGTCGAATGAGAGAAAAAATGTATGTGAGAAAAATTAGAAAGGGGAAGAGATGCCTAGAAAAAAGTTAGAGAGTTAAAGAAACGGTTTAATTAAAAAAGAGAAGAGAATCACGATATTCAATAATATGTTTTCTTTTTTATATATAAAATTGACTATATCGCATTTAGCAATTTAGATATTTTCTCATTTCTTAAAGTCGTGAATTTCTTTGCTAACTTTTTAAGTTTGGGGGAAAGAATTCATACTTATGACAATGTCAAAATATCATAGCTCTTTTTACCTCATGTACACATGTTCAAATCTGTATGTTACCATATATTGTTAAATTAAAAAAAGTTTTTTAATTGAATTTTTCTTCTTTTAATTATATATATATATATATATAGTACATATATATAAACAATACTTCATGAGTTGAACTCTTAAAATTTCGGTTTGATTTAACTATACATTAATGAGCCTTTTCAATTGATTTTTACTTTGAAATAATTCATTCATTAGTAAATAAGCGTCATGTAAAGGATCAATCTTACCTATATTGACAAATTTATGATTTTTTTTTTCATTGAAATATTGTGATAGAATATTTGATGTCGTATGAGTTGTTTGAGATACGAAGAATATATACAATAAAAATTAGAGTAATGTATATGATACAATTTTATTTTTCAGCAAAAAACATGGAATTTGGTCTCTATAAGATAAACTAACTAAAAAGCTTAATAATTTTATTATAAGAAAAAAAAAAACACTAAACTTTAAAAAGAAAATTTTATAAAATAACTTTTTAAGACCAAAAATAAACAATTGAAATTTTGAATATTAAAATAGAATAGATTAAAAAATTTACAAACAAAAGTTTTAAAGTTATATATGTGACTGTTTAAGTCAATTTATGCCCACTCCGATTATTATCAAAGTTGGACATAACAAAGATTATAGAAAACTATCAACAAAAATAATAACTTAACCGTAGTGTTGACTCAATCATCAAGAAAGAACAAACTCCAAGCCCCGAAGTGTGGGATTAACAAATTTGCATTCATGTAGACATGAATTTCATATCATCTTTGAGCTTTTTTTCAACTCATAATACTTCTTTATGTGATATATAGTTGGTCATGAGTTTTGTTGTTAACATTTTCATTTTCAAAGATACGTGGTCACAACAAATTAAATCTAAACTAATTCTGATAATCAATCTATAAAATAATTCTTGAGCTACACAACCAAACACCATCAAATTTTAAATGTGCTCTCTATTGGTTAAAGTGGTTTCTATTCCAAAAGTCACATCAAACTTCATCCTAGATGTAAGATGTAGATTCAACTTATAAGTTATTGCTATCAACCCATGAGCCAAATCACACCCACACCAATGGAGAACATGCAATTTAGAAAGAGAAAACACAAAGCTAAGAAAAAGCTATTGAAAGAGAAAGTTTTGTGATAGCAAGCTTTGATTAAAAATAATGAAGAATGAGAGCAACAACAAAGTGGGCACACTTTTTAGAAAAGTGGGGGTTTGAGTGTGAGGGTTGGAGGAAGTGATGGAGGCCACAACTCTCACTTGCAAGAGACTTCCTTTTTCAAAGCTCCACAAGTGGTCCTAAACCCTCCAACCCTACCTTTTTTTAATTCTAAATCTTGAGGAGTTAATGAAGTCCTTAACATTGGACAACATTCATTGAATGATGTGATTCTATTTTTATTTCTTTTCCTTTTTCATATATTTGTGTTCAAATTAGATAGGCACGGTTAATGTATTCTAGAATTGCGTGACCTTATTACACTTAGTTTTTTAAGATAATTGTATGAAATTGATTCATAAGTGTAAGTGTTTCAGTTAGATTACATATATCTAACTATTTTGATCGACAACCACCAATCCTACGTGAATGTCTAAACCAGGTTACACATAGCTCTACTATTCTTATAAGCAACTATCTAATCCTACTACATTTAGTAAAAAAAAGTTCTATAAGAATTAATAATTAAATACGTGGACATGATAAAATAATGTTATAAGTTCTAAATTAAAATTTTTAAATGTTAATGTAGTTGTTACGATTCAATATCTCAACAATATCTTGTTTCAATAATGCATTCCTCAGTTTTCTTGTAAATTGAGCACTCTTCTTTTTGAGGGGAAATGTGTTTATCAAAACAATTGAGAGGCTGAGGCAGGCCCCTCCAATTGCAAATGTGAACACCCACCCACATGATGCCTACCTAAAAAGTCACTGCCTTTTTTATACCATTTGGTACATTCATCTCTATCAATTTTTATCTTCCAACTTTTTTCTGGTCCAAACCAAGCTTTTTTTTTCTTTTTTTTTTTTTTTACCATTTTCCTCCATAGCCAAACTAATGAATGGTTCATGTGTTGTTGAGATGAGAATGTGAATAGCTTTCCAACAATAATTTGACAGGGTTGTCTTGCTTACAGCTTTCGACTCGAACCAAACATCTTGACTGATTGAAAACAACAATACGTGCAAGAATTGAGCAGAGTTACGACGGGAAATTCATGTGCAAGGAGCATGTAGAGCTGGACAATCACAACAATTTCAATGGAAATCATTCATTTTAATGATTAAGATTGAGATCGAGACGAGATAGTTCCAAGTGATAACAAATTTGATGATTGAGGCTTTAAGAAACTGTTTGGCTTGCTTTGTTTCAGAACAGCATGATCACTAGCTAGAACCACTTAAAGACAACATAATATAATTTGGAGAGAGACAGAGATGTGTGGCTGAGAAATCTTTCTGCAAATTCTTGGTAGATAAATAGTTCTTTTCATAATTAAAAATGGGGTCTTAGAGGTAAAATGTTAGGCAAATACAAAAAAAAAAAGAAAAGGAAAAAATAATCTAACATAGGCATGTTTAGTTAATGGCATGTGGTGAGTACTCATTTTTGTGAACAAATGAATAGCTAAAATGAAAGATTCAATACATGTTAAGACTTCAAAACAGTGCCTTGAAACAATGCTAGCAAGTTGTAAATAGGTGAATCAGTTATAATACATTGTCGATGTTTCTCTGTCAATCAAACAAAATTACAGAAGTACAAATCGACGCGGCCAGAAACACGATAGGAGATCCACACACAAAAAAAAGAGGATAGGAAGATAGACTTCACCTTGTAGAATTTTCCCCAGAAAGGCAGTTATAAAATGCAGGCTTTGTACTTATACACAAGAGAGTACAGGCAGAGATCCTTATAGTGAATCTGTCTAAGGCTTTGCTGCAACTCACTAATATTGCTACCAATTTACAGTGATCCCATATTATGTACTATGAATCTCGAGAACCCGTCAAACTTCTGGCGCCAATCAATCCATGGACGAACTTGTATCTTCACCTTCATCAACGGTGAAGCTGTATGGCATGTCCATGATGGGTCTACAAGACATGACCTGCTGTTAATAACTTAATATATACAGCTCAAGAAAAACTCTGAGTACTTATGACAAAGTACTGGAAATATATACAGAAACTTTCTAACCACATTATAGGTGAACGCAAAGAAGACTATATATACTCGCTGTAATTTTATTTCTTCCTCGTCCATTGATCGGGTTTACAGTTATGAACTTAAGACATCCTGATCCAGACAGAAAATACTTGGTAGCCTCAGTAAAAACCAAAATAAGAAAGCACTCTAGGTGGATGTCAATCTAGATAGATGTTCGCATGTACTATAGTTATCAGCAGATCTTAAGGTAGGAAAGGAAGTTGCCAACAAAAAGTTCAGAATTCTCCAAAGAGATTCAATTGTTTGGGCCTAGGGGCTTAGAAAAATCTAGGAGCTATTCTTATAAGTTTTTTGTTTACTCAAAACTAATTCAAGAAGAAACTAGCAAAGCATGCCACAAAACCCATTTGGAAATAGTGAGTTCCTGAAAATGACAAGGTTACATGTGTGTTCCTTAGTTTTGAGGGCTTATAACACTAGAAAAATCCATCTTCCATTCAGGTGTAATATGCAAGACCTTCATTGTCTGTTTCTGCAATGCACCTAGAAGCTGAGCCCGGTCAAGTTCAAAGCATGGCATTGGCCTCTCTTGATGCTACAGGAGAAAGCTAATGACCGTCTTGAACAAATTTTAAGAAAGGCGAAGGCAGTTTCGAATTAGGTTGGGATGCCTCACCATGGTAGATATGAATAGAAAGGAACGAGATCACATATGAGAAATGGAAATCTGTTAAGCTTTTGCGTTCTTTCAGGTGCACTCTTCCAAATTTCTTTTGTGATATATTTTTGGGAAAATACCTTTTAGTCCCTAGGTTTGGGATTTATTTCCTATTTCGTCCATATATTTAAAATCAAACACTTTTACTCGAGACATTTCAGAAATGCTTAATGCATTTCAATATCGTTCAACTTTAGTTCTTCCATTTAGGGCTTTGCTCTAACCAAAGCTATTGCATTGGAGCAAGATGGCCAAAAAGAAAATCGTTAAGTCACATGATGCAATGTTGACTATAATGATGACTAGACTAATTTTAAATTCAAATATATTGATGAAGTGGTTAAATTGATATTGACAAATTTTTTAAAGAAAGTAAATATAGAAGTAAACTTAAAAAACACACAAAATGACTAAAATTGAATTAATGAAATGTCAAGATAAGAGTGTTAGATATTTAGAAACATAGGAACTAAATAGAAACTACACTCCAAGCCTAGGACTAAAAAGCTAATTTCTCTATATTTTTCTTAACTTACACCAACTGGAACTCCTTTTAATAAAGCTACCAGCGCATGGGAAGGTAGCTAATGTTCAGCTTCTATTGTATGCATTCCAATTTAATGAACAAACCTTCTTACTCCAAAAAAGAAACATCCTGACCACTTGCAACTAAAACTGATTTTCCCCTACATTGCAAGACTCGGGCAACAAATTAAGGATTGTGCCAGTATAAAGGGCAGTGTAAATGAAAAGTAACAGAAAGACAGGATAAAAATGAGAGCTTCAATTGAATATGCACAAGAATTTGCATGGTACTAGCAGCAGTTACTTGAACCAACCTTCTAGCATGATTTTTGCATCCTGGTTTTTCAGAAAACGACAATTTTGCAGCATAGTCTGACCGAGGAAAATCAAACTGTCGTCGATTTGCAACCTTTGTATGTGAGTAGGGGAAGTGTTAGCAAGGAACTACAATACCAAAATACTATAAAGTTATGAAAAACCCGACACCATTTAAACTCACAGCCAATTCATTTGTTTGTAGGATCCTCCCTCTAACTGGATCACTATTTTCATTTACTGCCTTTTCTTCTCCATTGAACACTTCCTATATAAGCATAAAAAGGATTATAAAAATTTAAAAGGGATAAGTTCAAACTTGATCCTTGGTGAAAATCATATAAGAACATTCAATAAGAAAATGTATAAAGTACAGACCTTTGGCATCTTTTTAGAATTACAGTCCAAATAGCCACTCCTGTAAACACTTTTCGAGCCGACGCTACCATGGTTATGCAACTGCATCTCTGTCTGCTCAATAGCAATTTTTGAAGAATAGGAGCCATGATCGTTGGAAACAGAATCAGTTCTACTTCTAGGAATGTTATAGCTAGAGTTCAGTCTATGATCCCTTTTGCTACTACTGGAAAATGTCAACCCACCAGATTCCTCAAACATATTCAAGGGAGAGTTCTGGCTGGGAAAAGGGTCGGTTTTGTTGTAATAATTAGAACCTTTCTTTGATTGGTAGATAGAATTCTTGTCCAAAGACTCAGGTCTACGTATAGTGCTAGTGGGGACAGCTTCCTTCATATATGAGTCCTGAGAACTCATATTTGAACTGTGCACTTCATACCTCTGCAGAGCAATCGGACAGAGTGGTAAGAAAAAGATTAGAACTACCTCCTTCAGTATCTTATTGTTTGATGAAATGTTATCTTTGATTTGATATCAGATAACAGATAACATGAAAGATTGAGTGTTTAACTTTCATCCTTCACGGTGATAAATGCTGCTTCTTCATGATAAAAGCAAGACGGGGGAAGAAACTTTACTCAATTAAATATCAAATCCATTAATCAGAACATTATGAGTTCCTTGCAACTATGCTGTTAAGAACTGAAACTTGAAAATGCCATTCTTTAAAGCAAGTGGAATAACTATGCACCGTTTTTCAAAGAAAAGGAATGGAAACTAAGATGTAGGGCGTAGTTTCTATTTAGTTCCAATGTTTCAGGTTTCTTAAAGTGTATGCCTTATCTATTGAAACTAGGGGCTTCCAATGGTAGCCCCAGTAATTGACAAAACTAGTTGCTTCATAATGAACTTACATAGGCAGGCTATGAATTTATCTTCTAGGAGGAGAACCAACTTTAGAACACCTGTACTGACTTCTTTGCAATTGCAGAAAAAGCAAAAAATAATCATCGTAGATCATGAATTAAGATCCTGATTCCACAAGATGACGAATATTATGCACATGCGTGCAGCATCTAGGTGCGCCTAGGCACAAAACAAGCGTATCGCCTTGGAAAGGTGAGGCGTGCTTAGTAAGGCACGCACCTTTTGGTGCTTTTCATGAAGTCCTAGAGCGTGCTAGAGATTCGCGTATTAGATCATTCAAAGTGTGAGATAACTGATTCAAGAAATTTTAATAGCATAAGTAACTTAATTCTTCAACTGACAAAGACAGAGACAACATTCATTTTCTTTCTTCTTTTTTTTTCTACTCCGCAACTCATATTCTCTCGTCACATTACATACTTTCTAATTCTCCATCTACATCATTGTCCAATGAGTTCTTCACAAACTACATTCAAAAGTATAGTTGAATCTTATGTATGTTTTATATATTATTCTTGATTAAAACTTCTTTTTTTTTCCAAGAAATGAAGGTTAATAGTTGAATCTTATTTATATTTTATATATTATTCTTGATTGAATCTTGAAATGAAGGTTAATAGTTGAATCTTATGTATGTTCTGTATATTATTCTCAGTTAAGCTTCATTTTTTTTCAATAAAATGAAGATTAATCACTGAATCTTATGTGTGTTTAATGCATTGCTCTTGGTTAAAACTTCATTTCTTTCTATGAAAGTGTTTTTATTGTGTACACACATATTTATGTTATTTGTATAGTGCACCTTAAGTAAGAAGTCCACGCCTTTTGATGCGCCTTGCACTGCTCCAGAGGGTCATTGCGCCTTAGGTGCATCTTGAGCCTTTTTAAAACATTGGATGCATGTATATGTATATCTTTTTTTATATAAAAAAAAAAACGTGTATGTGTATATCTATGGCTTAAGAAGATTGTACCATCGTCACACTTAAATAGAAGAATATAAAACTTGAGAATGAATAAGGAAATAGGAAGACAAAAGATTAGCATAAGATGAAGCCTTAGAATTGAACACAGATTCATTCTAAGCATATATATTTGTTGTATATAAGAAATTTTACATGAGGCGGAGAGAAAGCCCCAAACCAAAGGCTTTACTAAAGACGTGCATATAGATCATCAAATTCAATAATAAAATCTATGCAAATAGATCAGGGCATATTTATATCAACTCCTAATTTAATATCAAGATGACATCAAACAAAATCAATGATTAAAAGAACATCTTTAAAAAGCCATAATTAAGATCCACTTACAGAAGCCAGATCCCTTTGTTTCTTCATAGTCAATAGGTCAGGAGAACGAGGAAGTACTGGATTTCCAGCATAGTATGAATCTGTGATGTGTCCATCAAAAAATAAGTATGATGCTTAATGAAAGTCTGATGTAACAGTTAAATAAAATCATAAGAGGTAAGAACAAAGTGTAAGGCATGACAGGATTCCGCACTTAAACTAAAATCTCTACTAACAGAGGAACTGTAAATTTCTGACAATGTGATCATTAGATACCTGACTATTGATTTAAAGTTTATGTTTTCTTTTTATAAACTAAACTCAAATCTAGGTTGTTGTTAAGTATTAAAAAAATAATAATAATAATCAAGATTAATGCATGCTCCCAACCTTTTTTTTTATAGAAAATAAAAACATTTTCAGTGTTACAAGATTTTAGGTCTGATTCTGAGCTGTTTTTAAAATAAGATAACACGACAGATACAAAACTCCGACTCTCAAAAAGTTGAACGGCCAACTTGAAACCAAAAGAAGTGTCTTGCATATTCAAGGGATTATCTTATCATCAGCTACACATTCGGGCCACATCAAACAAAATCCACATTTAGAAAAAACATCTTTAAGAATTTATAATTAGGGTCCACTAACATAACCGAGAGCTCTTTGTTTCTTCATAGTCTATATGTTAGGAGAACAAGCAAGTACTGGATTTCCAACTAGGAAGCACAGACCCATTGATTTCGACAAGTACCTGTGTCGGACACGTATCCGACGCTGATACTTCCGGACATTCTTTGGACAAGTGTCCATCACTCGAAATTTTGGTCCTCTTTTATTTTTTTTTTTTTTTTTTTTTGATTATTTCAGACACTTCATGGATTCACCATTTAAAAATTATTTAGTTCAAGTGATCAATAACATGACAACAAGAGATTTTAGTAGGAATTTAAGGAATAGTGAGTTTATGTTCTTTGTTGGATTTAAATGGACTCTTATAACAAATTATGTGGGTTAAATTCAAACGCTAGTTAAATTTTCGCGTTCATCTTCATTTCAATTATTTTTCATAGTTGGTAAAAAACTAAAATATTTTGGATGTGATCTTTTAATAGTATATCATAAAAGTAATAATAAATAACATGTCTCCAGCGTATTCATGTCGTGCATTTTAAAATAATGGTGTATCTCCGTGTTCGTATATCGTTTCCATGTCCGTGCTTCTTAAATTTCCAGCATAGTATGAATCTATGATCTATTTGCATATTCAAACTTCGGTTGACTATATTATTAGTGCATGCTCCCAACTAATATGATGCTTTAAATGTTTAAATTTTATGGGGCCTATGGCCCGTTACAAAAGGGGTCTCCAACTATTAAGAAAGATGTCATACTCGTAAAGTCATGGAAAAGGAGGAATTATTTGCAATAATGGATAAGTTCTCAATAAAGCGGTTGAACATAATAGCTTTTTCTTGGAAGGTGCGACAATTCCTCTCTAGCCAAGTGCTTCAGCAAAAAGCTTTAACAAAATTTTCCCATATGCATTTCTTCTCTTTCTTGAAGGGTTGTCCCGTAAGAGTAGCTTGTAACATAGTAGTAGGAGAGTCTTTTGGTAAAGTAAGACACCATGAGAATGAACTTCCAATAAAATCCCAGAAGAACCTAGCGAAGGGGCAAGTAATGAAAATGTGGCTTTGGGTTTCAGGGGAGTCTTTGCATAGAATACCAATTAGGCATTACGGTCATATGTGGGAGTCTTCTTTGAAGCATGAAGCTCCCACGGGAAATTTTAAATTTCTTCAGGCATTTTCCTTCGCATATGGGCCAAGAATATGTTTGATAGGGGTGATTCAGTAACACCATTAAGCTCCTTAATAAGAGATTGTACAGTGAAGGTTCCTGTTGGGGTCTGGTGTCCAAAAACTGAGGTCATTCCCAGTAATAAGTTGTACCTTATTCAACAGCTCTATAAGTTTACCATATTCAATGTTTCTTCATCTTTCATGTTCCTCTTCAGATGGTGATTCCAAAATCTGTTATTATCCTCCCAAGCATCTTTCACAGTCATCTCTTTTTTGTTAGATAAAGAAAAGGTCAGAGGGAATTGATGACTTAGGGGGAGTCATTCATCCATTTGTCCAGCCAAAAGCAAGTGCTAGCTCCCTTTTTAATTTTATAAGATGTCCTGTCATGAATCAAAGGAGCAAAGGAGCCATGGCCCCTTTGTAAGTGTTGTTTTGGTACCTCTCGGCTTATTGATGCTAGGAGAAGTTCCATACTTGGCATCAATAAATTTCCTCCAAAATGCAGATTGCTCTATTCCATATCTCCAAATCCACGTCAAAAGTAATCCAACATTTCTTGTTTTTAGATCCATTATTTGAAGACCCACTTGTTCAATGGGAGGGGTGATTGTCTCTCCATTCAACTAAGTGAAACCTTTGTCTTCAATGTTTCCTTTCCACAGAAAGTTTCAGATAAGTAGATCCATAATGGATAAAACCTTATTATGCATTTTGAATAAAGACATATAATATGTGTGGAGATTGGCTAATGTAGCCTAAAGTAATGTGAGCTGGCCTCCTTTCCAGATGTGTGATTATTCTTCCAAGATGCAGTCTTCTTGTTTGACTTTTTCAATCAAAGGCTACCAAAAGGAAAGCGTTTGAGGATTTCTGGTGAGAAGAAGACCTAGATAAGTTGTAGGCCACATCTGATCCCCTGTTTACAACCATATTTGGTGGATAAGCAGTCAAGTTCGTGTTCATCAAGGTTGATGTCTATAATTTCTGTAATTTCTACATAAATTTTGAGGCTAGAGGAGATCTTGAAGTTGATGATCTTGAATAACTCCTTTTCTAAAAAGATGATCTTGAATAACTCATCTATAGCAATGTCACTGAATCTTTGATTTCGATAGCTCTTCTTGTGTCATAATCAAAAAACATCTCGAGTCCAGTTCCCCCCCCCCCCCCCAAAAAAAAAGGTTGATTCATCATCTAGTTTATCATTCACTTCATTTTATCCATTTTTGTTTTTGTGTGTCCGGTACAAGTAGTATAATTTTCTTCACAGATGTCAAATATTCTTTATAATTTAAATTTTAGCAATCCTCAGTGAAAATAAAAAAGGTATCCACACTTTGTTAATCGCAATCCAATCTATATAAGTTTATACGACTCCAACCATCATGAGAAATCAATTAAGCATGTCCAATTGCACTATTTATCTTTTTCGGAATAAGAAACAATTTCATTAATTTATGAAACAATGACTGATACAAATGGCTAACCAGTTAATATATTTGAGGACACAATAAAAGTAAATACAACTTTTATCGTGCATAACCCTATGTAAAGATATTTTTATTTACAAGTGAAAATTGATATGCTTTATAAGAGACTACTATGAAAAATAGGAACATTGTCAACATTGAAATAAATTTTATTGTTTACCTTGGATTGGACCTTTAGCTGGGGACTCGAATGCACCAGGAGGAAGTGGCTGGAATTGCACTCCTAGCGGTGGACCATCTTCTCGATATTGCACGCCCAGCTGTCTCTTGACAGCAGTAATAGCGGTATTTTCAACTTCACCCTTCACTTTTAAATAGCCAGATGGTCTATATCGCATAGAGTTAACAGCCTTTGAATTTGATGGTGGGAAAGCACCCTCATGTGTTAGATACCGAGAAACTTCTATATCATAGGGATTCTCACTTTGAGATAATAACCTATCTTTTAAAGAAGAGCTGCTTTCTGAAGATGTATTATCCATATTACTAACATTTTCTGTATATGGACTCCTACGCTCAATGACATTATCCGTAGGTAGCTCATGGCCATACGGCTTTTGGCTTTCAACTTCACGTGGATCAATATGCCAATAGTCTCCATTTTTCGTGCTACCACATGAATCTTGTGCAAGTCCACTGCCATGATCTTGAATGACACCGCTGGAACGATCCTGCCGTAAACTAGAATACGTGTCACAAAATCTTTTGTCTTTTAATCTTCTGTGGCAAAACCATCCAGATATTTGCTTTTCCGTCAAACCCAGCTGCTCTGCGAGCTGTGATTTCATTTCCTCTGAAGGATACTTGTGTTCTGGAATTGGCATAAAAAATGCTTTACAGATCAAAGGGATTACAAAAAAACCTAGAGGAGGAATTGACAAAAGGAAGTACCCTTACCATTATAGAACTTCTCTAAAGCAATCACCTGGGAAGGTGTCTTGAGCTTTCGTTTCTTGTTTTTTTCAGCAGAATCTTTATTTTCCTCGGAATGCATAACATTAGCCAATTCTGAGTTCAAGAAAAGAAGAAACCACTAAAGTAAAAATAAATATCATAAGTGATAATCATGCATGTTTCCCGATCCACATATTAGAAATCTACAAACACACCGCAATTTCATCTACTGGAGTTGAACAATAATGTAAACCGTGTTTGTCAAAGTATCAGAGATTAGACTTTTTTTCATTCACATGGAAATTTGTAATAAACGAATGTGGATCATAAATAACAACACAAAGCAATAAGACTGTAGCACCACAGTGTCAAACTCCAAAACTTCGATCAAGTCGCGAGGTAATAACACTCCCATTTTTTGATAGAGAGATAAAAGAGATAACAACAATTAACACAAAAAATCATGCCTTCTGGCCACATAATAGATTTCCTTTGTATAGAAAACTGAGAATATACTGAAAAGGATACTGAGAAAAAACAGTATAAGGGCAAGTGGTCGTGAACAGAAAATTGACATTCAACTTCGATCTTTGGGAATTGGGCTCATTCCAATAATTGATGAATCATATATCCCAACTCTCACAACTCACACATAAGGTAAAGCTAAAAATTCACTACTTGTAAGAGTCAAAGAGAGGTAATCGAAATAAAAGGGAAATAAGGGTAACTCCACTTTTTATTCATCAATGAAAATCTATGTTTCCTATAAAAAAATAAAAGGGAAAGAAGGAAATTGATTGGATTAGATAATAGCAGATAAACATGGACCATTTACCCTGAAATAAACAAAAGATAAAGAGAATAAGCACCCAGGGTTACCATGGAGATCTAATGGGAAGAAACATTTTTAAAGTAGATGTTGTCTTTGTAAGTTAAAGAATTAAGCTATCTAAGATATTTAAATGCCTTTAATCAATTATATCACACTTCGAATGACCTAGTACAGGGCATGCCTTGCGCGCCTCGTAGGCTTCACATAAGGAGTGCCTGGGCACGTGCCTTCTTATCCACGCCTCATCGAATCAAGGCGAGGCACCAAAGGTGCACCTTATGCCTGGAGGCACGCCTTTTAAAACACTATTGAGAAGTGACAACATCAAGCATTTGAATCGAAATATAGACCCAATGAAAATTCAACTTTAAGTCTGGTTGTTCGTCCAGTTGATCACATGTATTCTAAGTTCCTAACAACAAACCCCCTAACTTAAAATCAGATCATATTGCCATCACCACAGAATCTGTTAGACTTGTGAAAAAGACAAACAAGACAACATCAAACAGGATTGATCACTCCAAGACAAGCTTCTTGCAGGAGAACATCAAGCATTTGAATGGAAAAATAAACCCAACCACAAATTCAAGTTTTCTATTAAGCAGTTCATCCGATTGATCAAATCTAGTCTATGATTCTAACAAAACAAACCAGAAAACTCAAACTTTTACCATAGAATCAAAACTATGGATACATGCCTAAAAGTAGCCGTCTCTTAGGACTCGTGAAAACGACAAACAAACCCCAAAAGTGAGAAAACAGAAACAGGGTCAAACAGCAAGAAAATCAAACATGTAAAATCTTCTGTTTGTTCTCTCATTAACCAAACAACCCTATTTGCCATAGCAAAAGAAAAAAACAATTCTAACCCAACACAGAAGAAATCCAATGCAATCCAAGGAACAAAATCAACGAAGAAACAAAACGGAAAGAGCGATTAGACGATCCGAGAAGTGAAGGAAATATGAATACCTTCTTCTTCCATGGCGTAAATCTCTTCGATTGCTTTGCTTATCTCATTCGCCTTGTCTGCTGTGTACTGCTTCTATATTTTGGCATCTATTGACCCAAAAAGAGAAACCCATCTAGCTTAGGGAAGATCGAAGCATAAGACAATGGTAAGATTAAGATGGGTTTTTGCATAAAAATTGCTGTGTTTGGTTAATTAACACATACTTCAAAACCAAACCCAAATAGAAAAGTGGGGAATTTTTGGATGAAGATGAATAGGCAGACGATGAATTTCCCTTTGGTTTTGCGTTTGGGGTTTCTTCTCGTTGCAAAGCAATAACTATTTACAGTTAAAATTTTTGTTTCGCTTGAAATTAAATCCATTTTTGGCTGTTTTGTCATGTTTATCTTCCTCCAAAAATGAACCGAATGAGTATCTTCCAGCAAGAAAAGGCAAAATGGCCCTTTTTTTTCTTCAGCTACTTTCTAATTCCAATTCCCAGATTGCTTCTAAAATTCATCGATTTGGGCTGTTTTACTGAATCGTTCAACGCCGATTCACTGAATCGTTGATATAAATAAAAGGACTTCTTTATAAATTGATATAACTTAAAAAGAATAAACTTTTTTTATCTATTTTTTATTTCAGTAATACTTTCTTAAATTTATTAACTTTTAAATTAATATTTACTAAATACTAATTTTAAATAGTATTAGATTGTAAAATAGTATTTCAAATTATATTTATTAAATATTCTTGAAAACATTACAACAAATAAATTTTTTTATTACAATCATTATTTTTAAATATTTAAAATAAATCTTCAATTTAAATAATAATTTTCAATATTATTAAAATTTAAGTCCAGATTATTACTAACTATTACTTTCAAATATTCAAAATAAATTTTTATATAAACAAAATTTTTATTGCAAATATTATTTCTAAATAATGAATATAAATATTCATTCTAAATATTAATTCCAAATAATCTTAAAATCTCAATTTAAATACAAATTGAGAGAGAGACTATGATATTGACTTTAAATTGGATGAACACCAAACAAGTCCCGCGGACTCTTTCCCTACTTTTAATTTTTTCCTTCACTTTTTGATATGAATTTCTTTTATCTCGAAAATAAATTACCCATTTCTTTTTTAAAAATAAAATAAAATAAATTATCGATTTCTTTCGCTTTTATGCAATGACAAAAATGCATAATTTATCTTGGCACATTATGCCACTTTTCGGTATGAATTCCTTTTATCTCAACAAAAAAAACAAAAAATATCAAAAAAAACAAACAAACAGTAAATAGATTTCTTTCATTTTAATTGTTTTCCAAATTTATCTTGACACATGACTCGTAATCCTTGCATGGAATGTACTTGTAAGGACCCGACTCAACACGGAGTCAAACTCGGGACCTTAACCTCTTATGCATGAATGAACATTTAAGAAACTCGCAAATAACATTTGCATTTAATGAAATAACTGAAATAAAACATAAACGGAGTTTAAGGGTACTCGAAAAACAATAAAGTAATATTAAAACCTATGCTAAACATGTATCAAATCAACTTGATGTTTTAAACAGTAAATCAAACAATAAACTTGAATATAAACTTAAAAATTCTAATGTAGCTTGTCCATGCTCACATTAGCTTCAGCTTAACCACCTCGGTTCACCGATCAATACCTGAAAGGATTCCACAATGAAAATGGTGAGTTCGTGAAACTCAGTAAGGGATCTCAGCACGGGATCTAACAAGAACATATAAATAACCAGAGAAACACAAAATGACGTGATTACATAAATGTCTCAAACTTTAACCTTAACTCAATCTTTATCTCAACAATGAAACTCAAAGTTTTATCATTAAACTCGATCTCTATCTTCATCACAAATCTCTATCTTTAAACTTGGTAACCTATAATAGTGTGAGAGCACCTCTACGAGCCGAAACAATCTGGTTGCCACTAGACTTCGAACACTCACGCGAAAGGGAAGATTAAGGACCCTCCGCAATAGGATATCTCCCGACTCACACTTCTAGTACGGCACCTGAGAAAAGTCAAGCGATCTCTGTGTAGGTATGGCTAATCGAGTGGCCCTCCGTTCCCTAACACTACCGCGAAGTAAGAATATCCTCATCAACACCCGGCACCTGAACTAATCCCCTCTCTAAGCCTAACGATCAAGACACGTCTGACCTAACCGTAGCTCGTGCTCTATTTTATACCCTTTGGACCTTTAACTCGGTTAATCTTAACGGTTCCCTTTGGAACTCCAAACTCAGAATACAGTACTCGGTTTACAAACTCGTCCCCCTTTGGGACAATCAACACGAACCTATCACATGAAACTCACCACTAGATAGGCTAGAACTATCTTAATAATCGAAACAAGTGGCATTCAATATGAAGATCTCGAACTCTAACATACGAGACATTATAAATCTCATGAATCAAACATAAGCACAAAACAATAAACTAGGGACTAAACATACTGAATTAACTTGATTAAACACAAGAAGCAATAACGAACGTAAACAAACTCGGAAATCATGCTGAAACGAATTAAATATAACATATAAGACATCCTAAAACTTTTAGAACAAACATTCATAGTAAAACACGTCATTCAATGCTTAACTAATTAGATACATGTTCAAGAATACCCACAACGACCCTATACTGGGAAAATAATCCCTTACCTTGGCCGAAAACCGCTTGAAACGACCCTTGGAACTTGAATCAAGAATCCCCTAAAGATTCTCCACCTAAAAGTGGTCATACGGACAAACGGGTGAGAATCTGGACCTAAAACCTTGAAAAAAATAGACCCAGGGCACGGGTTTTACCTTAAGGACGAAGTTCGGAAATTTTCCTGTCACTGGAGAAGGTGGCGCCAGCGGCAGCGCATGGGCTAGAGGTCGCTGGCGCGTAAGGCGCATTTGGGAACAGCTTCGGGCGGGTGCATTAGGCTCGGCGCAGGCGTCTCAGGTGCAAATTGGGCGTCGGCTTGGCTCTGGGACGGCGTCAGGCTCGGCACTAGAAGACAATAGTCGAAGCTACATTCGGTAAACCACGCTACGACACGTCGCGGGCTTCAACTGGGGAGCAGAACGACGAACGTTGATTGGCCTACAGGCGCGGTGCACGTTGATTGGCTGACAGCGGCGGAAAATTTGGTTGGTTGGCAGGAAGGCGAACGCTGATTGGTGGGTGTAGGCGACGGCGCTGACACGACCTTTGGCAGAACGACACATGGCGCTCTCAGGTTGGTGCACAGAAATCAACATCTGACGGCAACGGCTGCACGGATTATCACCCCTCGGGAAACGTGTGACGGCGTCAATGATGAGTTAAATGATTAGGATTTGATTACAGCCAATCATTGGGTATTTATAGCTCAATGATTAATCCTTGTTCTATTCCTATTTTGTCTTTTTCTTCATTTTGTCTTTTTGTGGCAAAAATTACGATAATGCCAATGCTGACCAAAACTCAATTTTAACCGCAAATTCTTGAAAATACCTTTTTTCCCTTTCTCTCTTAAGTCTAAATAATAATTTCCAAGGGCAATTTCATCCTATTTCCTTGAATTTTCCCGAACTAAATAAATATATTTTAATTTCTTTAAATTCCAAAATTCGGGCGGTTACAGTACTTGTAAATTAAGATTAGTAGTAAGAGATAAGCCATACATAATTTAAAGTCAAAATAATTTATCACCTCTCAAACATAAATTTATAAAAAAGAATGTCAATTTGATTTTTTTTTTTTTTTTTTTGGTCTAATTTGTGTCCAATCAACAACTGAACCAATATTTTAAATTTCAACAAATGAGTCCTAACCATCCTCCAATAAAGGACGAAACAATTGGTTCGATTTTCATTTGGTTCAAGTTTTGATTTGATTTCAATTAGAATTTTGTTTATTTGTCTCAGTTTCAATTTGATTTCAAGAATTTTTATCTACCCATTTTTATTATACTAACCAAAAACAACATTTTCCACAAATAACAAAAAAAGATTTCTTTTTATTTCAAATCTAAATTTATTTTCGTCAAATATAAATACTAATATATTTTTATTTTCCTTTAATATTTTTATATTCGATTTTGTTTTATGTTAGTTCTACTATAAAAAAAATCGAAATCAAACAAATATATTTCAATTTTCTAAAATATCAAATAGAATGACTCTATATTATTCTAAAATACCAAACAGATCCATTGGATCCGTTTTGTGTTGATTTTTTCTTTCGCCTCTAATATATATGGCATATGTAGGGTTATTTGATGTAACGAAAATGTAACACCTCAAAAATTAAAGGTAACATACTATAATCAACCGTTAAAAGATAACAATTGGAAAGTCAAGCTCATGATCTAGTCCAGTTACTATATTGAATATCTCACCGATCATAACCAAGTTTTGTTACATAAATCCTATCAAAACCTGCAAGAGTTAACAACATAGCACAGAGTCAGAATGTCCATACAAAGTAAGTAGTTTTTTATGTGTAGTAAACTACCAATCATCAATGGGAACGCACAAGCATCTTGAATCAAACATGGATCACCCTAACTCCTCTTATTAGAAGTATCTAGCACCAATTCTCCATCAGCCCACTTAACACGTTGCGCTCATATTGGGTAAAGCTTCTAATCTTCAAAACGTGGTATCAATATATCTATACAAATACCAACCACAAACACGTTAATTCACACTTAATAGCATCACCACAACTAGTTATCATCCCACTAATCTGACACGGTTACTTTCATAGCAGCTTTATTTGCTTCTAGCCATGGTGGATTGGTGGATGGAGGTTATAGATTTTCAACAAAATTATCATTCAGCATGACATTAAGCTTGAAATTGAACATCATTCACACTTGATTAATCTTCTAGGACGTGCTGGAAGATTACACGAAGCTTAAGAGATTCTTCAAAGATCAGAAGAGACTAGTAATGATGTTGTATTAGTAAGTACATTATTTTTTGCATATTGCTTGCATAATGATTTTGTATTGTGCATGGAAATAGGCAAAAAGCATATAGAGGTAGATCCTAATGATCCATCTACTCACATTTTGCTGTCGAATATGTATATGATTTTTTCAATAAATGGGAGGAGGTACAGAAAGTATAAAAATAAAAAAAAAAGAACTAGGATTTAAGAAAATTCTTAGTTGAAGTTGGATTGAGACAAACTAGAGGTCCAGTCATTCTTTGTTGATGATCAGTCAAACCCTCTAGTTGACGAGGTCTATGAATGCCTAAGCATTCTTGCTTATCCTATGAAAAAAGTGTCTGGGTAGCCTAAAAATTTCGAAAAACGGTGAAACGGGCAAGACTTTTGTAAAACGTGCCTAAGTAGCCTAAAAATTCCGAAAAACGGTGAAACGGGCGAAACTTTTGTAGAAAGTGCCTAAGTAGCCTAAAATTCGAAAAAGTACTCTAACGGACAAGTCTTTGTAAAAAAGAGCCTAAATAATCCAAAAATTCGGACATACATGCATGTGAGGTGAAAAATCGAAAAAGTGCCTAAGTAGAAGGTGGAACTTTCAAAAATTGCCTACTCACTAGCATAAAGTCTGAAAAAGAAGGGTACTTACCGAAAAAGGCGAATTACGGCAGATGCTTTCCAAAAATCCAAAACGCAAAGCGAGTCTCCTCCCACACTTTGAAAAAATTGAAAATTTTAGCCCAGTGAGAGACATTTTTTGGCCAAAAAAGGTAAAAAATGAGGGTGAAGTTTTGGAAAGGTGTTTTTATGGAAAAGATAAGTTATGGAAAATCTCTAAGGATAACTATTTTCCTTAAAAGAGAATGTGATTTTTTCTTTGAATATGAATATTATCTTGGAAAAGATATTCTTAGAAATAAGAATATGACCTTGTTAATATTATTGTTCTTAGAATGAATATTTTCCATAACCTTAAAAAAGTATTGTTTTTTGGACATTATTTAAGAAAAAAAATTCTCAAAAAGAATATGGCCTAAGTAAATTTCAAGAATAATCCTTGATGACTTAACATCCCAAAGCATTGGAAAAGGCAATTGGCTAACTACTCTTCAAAATTCGACAATTCCGAAAGCTCGGAGATGAAGAGTGGGGGTAATGTTATAGGCCAAAACATCCTGGAATACTCAGAGAAGACTGGGACCTCATCCGGGGGTCAACCAAGCCAATGTCGACCCGCCGGGATTCAACCAAATAGAGGCCTTGACCCTAGGGAGTCGGCCAAATGGAGGCCTCAACTCTCATGGGGTCGGCCAAGTCCATGCTGACCTTCCGAGAGTCGGCCAAATGGAGGCCTCGACCCCCTAGGGGTTGACCCTTACAACCTTGACCCTCTCGGGTCTGGCAAAAGAAGGTGAACACCCCTTAAGGGAAAGTCGTGGAGGTCAGAACTCACCTAGAGTCGATCGAGTCCAAGTAAGCATGGAGACGTTGCACCCCGTTGCATCCCCAGTTACAACGAGTAGGGCAACCCGAGTGGGTTGGTCGTGGAGGTTAAAACTCTCTGGTGGACGAGTCGACCGAGTCCAAGTAACGTTTAGGGACGTTGCACCCTGTGGCGTCCTAGGGTTACAATGAGTAGATCAGCCCGAGTGGGTTGGTCGTGGAGGTTAGAACTCCCCCATTAGTTGACCGAGTCCAAGTAACAAATGGAGACGTTGCACCCCGTGGGCATCCCCAGTTACAACGGGTAGGTCAAACCCGAGTGAGTTGGTCGTGGAGGTGAGGACCCGTAAAGGTTGACTGAGTACAAAGTCGACCTCTGAGGAGGACGGTCGAGTAGGCCAAACCGAGTGGGTTGGTCGTGGAGGTTAGGACTTTCCTGTGGATAAGTCGACCAAGTCCAAGTAGCGCCTTAAGACTTTGCACACCCGTAGCGTTCTAGCATTACAACGAGAGGGTTGCACCCCTAAGAGGTCGGTCATGGAGGTGAGAACCTACAAAGGTTGACCGAGTCCAAGTAACTCCTGAGTCAATGTCGTTACACCTCCAACGGGTAGAAGTTAAGAGTTACGTCGATATTCATACTCGGCTTAATGACGGACGTTTCCAACGGCCGACCATTAAGCCGCCCATAAGTGAGCTGCAGCGGTTACGAAAACCGACTGTAATAAGAAATCAAACCATTCTTCATTTCATGGGAAGCAAATCTTAATCTAAGTTACGCTAAGTATTCTTGTGCCATTCTTAGTTCTAAATTCCTCTAAATTATTCTCATAAATCTCCTACTGACTTAGGCATCGAAGGCCTTGTGGCTCACACAGTCCTAAAAGTGTTCTTTTTTGCAGGCTTTCGTCCTCGGTAATACAAATTTTACTGTTGATATATTCGTTGACCATTTTTCAGCATCAACAATTTCTATAAACTATAATTTTTGTGCGTGATTTACAAAAATTCATAGATGTGATTACAATGACAAGTTGCCTTTTAAGAACAAAGTGTAGGTTGTGAAATTTATGATCATTGAATTGAAATTTTGGGAAGCTTGAAGGTGAGTAACATGTCAAACTTTATGATCTATAAGTTTTCTTCATAATTTTGTCCATTTCTTAAAAGGTTATGACGTCCATATTAAATATTTTATACATAACATAAATCTAAAATTTTGAATAACATGATTATCACAAAATTGTACTTAAATCTTAATAAGATTGAAATATATCTTCCAACATCGTAATGCAAGAACTTTTTAAATTCAACAAAGAATTGATGTTAAAGCATTTTATCAATTGCTTCAATGGAAGATATTGATTTCTCTCTCTTTGACTTTTAAGTTTAAATGAGCTTTCATTAAACTTAATTCTTCTTTTTCATTCTACCGTATTTGTGATGGGCAAATATTTATATTTATCGGTAGAGAAATGACCAAACTTCCTTAATCATAAGTGTAATCTTCCATCAAGATTAACTTAAAACATAAATGTATGAAAAAAAATTCAGTAAAGTTGAAGTTATTTTTGTACACATCTTAGAGTTAATCAGGTGTTAAGAACAGACGTGATCATGTTATAAATTCTAAGTTGAAGTTATCATCGTAAAAAAATAAGTGGGCAAAAACAACTCTATCGCTCTCAATAGCTATGGAACAACGATATAAAACAATGACAAAATTGAAACGTACATCTATGGTTTCCATCCAAACAACAAAAAATCAAAACAGAGAAGAATTATGAAAAAAATATCCGGTGATTTTTATTTTTAGAACAAATGTTATGCAACATTTAGGATTATAAAATTATCGCTTGAAATTTAGTGTATACATCTTTTTTATGATAAGAAGATATATGAGTTACTGGTAATATAATTTGGGTTCATTCGTGACAAAATTTTAAAATAAAATTGTATTATATTATAATCATTTTCAAATTTTATTTACCGTGCATGAACATGATACATTTTTTTTTTCTTAAAATCATTTTATATAGTTTGAGAATAATTTATTCAAATGATGATTTAAGTATTTCTTATTTATATATATTACATGTTAGATAACATTTTGTTAACTATTCCAAATTATTTTCACCATATGTAATTTTTCATAATATTTTTTTACAACTATTTTAACAAATATACATATGTACTGACAAGGGAAGTTTATATCCATAGTCATATGGAGAATAAAATTTACATTTCTACCAAAAAACGATTTTATTGCAACTAAATTCATTTTGATTTTTTTGCATTTAATAATATATAGGATACAAAAATACTCATTTGAATTTAGTTTGAAAATTTATGGTTAAATACATTTTTAAAACACGAAAAATACTTTCCATAAAAAATCAGAAATTACCCTACACATTTATAGTGGTGCACGATCCCCTATTTTCGCTTGGAGAATAATAAATGTGTGAGAGAAAAGAAGAAAGTATTCGAGGTTCAAAGATTTCGTGGATTTTGCTCAGCTTGCACAGAAACCTCTCGTCTTCTTCAGAGATTTTCCAACGGTTTCCTTCATCTTTCGTTAGTATTTTTCGACAATTTCTCTACCGTTGTGATTTTCCGACGATTTCAAGGAGGTATGCAGTATTTTTGTACTCATATGAAGGTATTTTTTTTGGTTTCATCTGGCTTTAGGGCACCGTCGTTTTCTCTTCGGTTTTTAAGGAAATAGGGTTTTTGTTTTTGGCCGAAACTGATTGTTGTTGTTGATGATTAATGAAGTTGTATGGTATTGTGTATGTCTTTCGAATGTATTTATAAAGTATATTTTGTAACTATTCGGCCTCTTAATTTTGGTTGAGCTTGATGTATGGTCTTGTGAATCATAATGGGATAATAATACCTCTTAGTACATGTATTATGTTCTTAGTGTGGAAAAATTGGAATTACACTGTATATACTGTATTGTTT
>JBBMEG010013084.1:14416-30597 GCA_037832605.1 Cyclanthera cordifolia
CAAAAACATAACGACGTATTGTTAATTCATCAAAAAAATGTAAAATTGTAAAAACATATTGATATATTAATAAATGTTGTTATTTTTGTTGCATGATGGTCACAACATAATCAAATTCAAACATTTTTCGTCATAAGATTAGTAGTACCAATGAGTACTATGTATACTAAACCACTATTTTTGCTGTAAGATAGTCACAAAGAAATAAATTTAAAACATTTTCATCTTCCTCATCATCTATGCTATCTATGCTTGCATTTGAGCTTGGATCTTAGCTTGCATCTCCACCATGCGTTGGGTCAACTAATCCTTATATGACTTGAACAAATCTCAAAGCTTTTGGTTGTCTATCGCAAGCGTTATTACCTTCTTGTTTAGCCCATGTTCACGCTCTGATATTCTACTTGAAGCGGAGGATGAGGAACTTTTTCCCTGTTTGCCAACTATTATATAACACATGCCCCAGATGCCATTGTGCACCTACCTAACGAACTCAACCCCAAAAGTGAATGACTTACGCAAGTTAACCATCTTTTCCTACAAAATAGACAAAAGTAATGAGGTAAAAGCCTATGAAAGTTAAGAATCTTTAATTACATTATGAATCTTTAATTACATTATGAATTTTACTTATGTGAACTTCCTTCACGGTGTCATTTGATAGTATGTATCTATGTTTTTTATTTGTTAATATTTTTTTATATTACAAAACATTTTTTTGGAATAACTTGTTATAATTGATATTTTTTTGATACTTTTAAGTTTTTGTTGGTGGTGACTAATGAAATTCTAAATCTAAAAAATTTTAGTTTTTTTTTTTTTAAATGGATGATTAAAATTGAATAATTTTCAATAAGACTAAGATTGAGTTTATAAAAATTGAAGTTTAAAATAGATCTCAAAATTTAATAATTAAAATAAAAAAATTTAAAAGTGCAAACATCAAAATTGAAGGAAGAACCAAAAATATTTATCCCAATATATATATATATATATATATATATATATATTTTTGCGGAATCACAATTTTGTGATTTAATCATTGGTTGGTACATAAATAAACCGTGTGAGTAGCCGTAGGATATCCGAAACTCACACAAAGATTTTGGGTACGATTATTTCGAGGCGAGAACTGAGTTAGATTTAATAGCGAACATTCTCTTTCTCTCTCTACAATCTTTTATATTATATTTTTATTTTTATTTTTATTTTATTTCAGTTTTGGGGAAACTTTATATACAATTGTTGATACTCGTCGACGAAACAAGACGACTCTGGTCCTCTGCAAAAACCAACCACCACCTCCGCCGCCGTCATCGCCGCCGTACTGTATCTATTTTTTGTGTTTCTCCTCTGTTTTTCCGATCGCCATGGGGAAAAAACGGCGGACTGAAGCCGACACAACACTCGCCGGTCTTCGCCAGCTTCTCTCTGACGTTTTCTTCCCTCGCCGCCGTTTCTCAAATCACGCCCTTCCGATTCTCTCTGCACTTGCTAGTTGTGTTTTCTTATGTTTCTTTGCTCTGCTTCTCCTTGCTTCCGGTCCTGTTGTTCATCTTGATCACCTTCACTCAACTATATTTCACGGCGAAATCTCCGTACGGCTGTTCTCTACTCGTTTTGCGATATCTCGTTTTGTTCTTCTGTTTTATCGTTTCTGTTTGTATTTTAATTTCAGAGAAACCAAGGCATTGAGGATGTATCGAGTTCTGATTTGGAATTGGTTTCGGTAAGTATCGGAGAATTTGAGCTCAGGTTTATGCGTCTTTGAGACTTCAAATAGTTGATTCTGGAAATTTTTTATGCGGTGTTCGTTTAATCAATGTGTAGGGAAGTGGAGGGAGATTCGAACGTGATGTATGGGCCACAGGTCAATCGAGTTTCTTCTATGGCTGCAGCAATGCCAGCGAGAAGTTCATACGTAAGGAATCGAAATCTCCTGTTCAATTTCGATAGTTATTACCTTGAATTAGGGGCTTTTCTTTCTTCAATTTTAATTGACGATTGTATGATTCTTCTTCGATTGTTCTTCGTTGAATCTGTGTTTTGTGTTTTATGAATAAAAATTGCAGCGGCCGCTGAGAAAACTGATCCTGAGAGATTCTTGCTGATTACTACGAGTGGAGGCCTTAATCAACAAAGAACAGGAGTAAGCCTTGTAACTTGTATACTAATTAGATTCTGGATTTAATTGTGGTAGTAAATCTGGAAATTTAAGAACATTTTTCATTGGGGGGAAATCGATCGTCCTATTCAAATATTCATCAAGTTCACGTTACTTTCTTGGCTTATGTCAAATGTTAGGAAATCGAAAACAACAATCAACAAAAAATAAAGAGAGCGAGAAAAAACACAGAGATTTAAGTCATTCACTAATGGTGTTAACTACATTCACGGGCAGAATTTTGGTTTTGAGATGCATGCTCACACTTTTTAATATGGTATCAGATCTCTAGGTTATTGACCCGACCACACCCAAGCAGGCAAAGAATTGATCCGACCAAAGCGAGTGAGCCAAAACGGGTATATTTCAGGCCACAAATTCGAATCTAATCTAAGATGATTTTCCCAAAAATGGTGCCATCTCGAGAGGACACGTTGGAGATATTCACCTTGTGGCTATTCGTCCCACATTGAAAAAGTGAGGATTCTTCAACACAGATGAGCGGAGAGTCTAGGATTTTATGAGGAGTTTATATAGTGTAGTCCTATAAAATTCTATAAAATACAAAATCCCCGCTCTCGACAAAGTAATCGTGGAGCATCATAGTTCAAGACATATCTCAATGCCAAAAAATCTGGCTATCTACTGAAATTGTGAATGTGCATGTGCTGGCTCTTTTTTCTATTTAACTGACTTGGTGAAGGGTTCAACTGGGGCATGTCTTACCTTGTTTTACGCCTTAATAATATCAGGATGTTGCATTGATAAAATGAATTTCCGCAGACAAAGTTAATTACAAGCTACTTAATGTTGATGTCACTTTCCTTCTATATGAATGTTGAAACATGCGTTTTTTTTTCTTCATCTGGGAATTGTAAAATTTGAATTTGGCTGTTATATTCTCGTTCTCCCAATGATATACCTAGAAATATGGATACAGATAACGGATGCCGTTGTTGCAGCTTATATTTTGAATGCCACTCTAGTTGTTCCCAAGCTGGATCAAAATTCATTTTGGAAGGATAGCAGGTTTGTTCACATCCTATTTGAGACTACTTTTTTAATTGTCAATTATGTTGGCTAAGGTAAACTTGGTATGAATGATATTGATATGCAAGTACTGTTTGATGCAGCGAGTTTGCAGAGATTTTCGACGAGGACTGGTTTATTAACTTTCTCTCGAAAGATGTTCAAGTCATCAAAGATTTACCGACAAAAGTTGGGAAACCTATGACTCCTCACAGGATGATTGTTCCAAGGAAGTGTGATCCAGAATGCTATGAAAAACATGTTCTTCCTGTTTTTAAAAAGAAGCCTGTAAGCATGTACAGTTCAGAGCATAAATCTATGCACCTTATAGCAATTTATTAATACTGTTACTATACTATGTTTATCATTGGTGCTACTAGAGGACCCTGACTGATTTTGTGTTCTATAAAATTGCACGTTTGAGCCTGAGGCGTATTTGATTTGTAAATCCGTAATATCTTAATGCCTGTTTGGCGGGTCGATATAAGTTACTTAGGTCTGATAACTTGTTATGTTCTGTCTGTTCCATATATGAACATTGATTGTCCTTTTTAGTTGTGTGAAAACATTTTGATTATTGTAAATTCGTATCAAGTTCTCAAGGTTTTTGTTTCCTTTCTGCAGGTGGTTCGACTTGGAAAATTCGACTATAGGCTTTCAAATAGCTTGACAACTGACTTACAGAAGTTAAGATGCAGGGTTAACTATCACGCTTTAAAGTTTACTGATGAGATAAATAAAATGGGTCAAATGTTGGTTGAGAGGATGAGGATGAGAAGCAAACATTTTATTGCCCTACATTTGAGGTAATGCAATCAAGTTAGTACCTGGATGCTTCTAAAGCTCGATTTAAGTGATGCGATTCGATGAATTTCGGTAGCGACATAATTGATTTACTTATTCAGTTTGCATGATTTTGATTGCATAACTTGATTTAACTGAAGTCAGATTTAAGCTATATGACCTTAAAGGTTCAAATCTTCCTTACCCTATTTGTTGTATTAAAAAAGCTGCCTGTCTAAACATCTAGATTCAAATCTTTGGAGCATTTTTGTGAATGACAATTTGAATATCTGTTGATGCAAGTTTGGTGTATCATGATATAGGTTTGAGCCTGACATGCTTGCATTTTCTGGATGTTATTATGGTGGGGGACAAGCTGAAAATGAAGAACTTGGAGAAATTCGAAAGAGATGGAAAAGTTTACATGTAAGTATTCATTTTGTTCACAAAAAGTTGGTTAGTTTATATAATTAAATCACCCCAACCTATAAGCTTAAGTTTTTGGGTCGATTGGTTGTTTAACATAATTCAACATGGTATCAGAGTAGGAGGTCTTGAGTTTGAATTTCAACCATGTCGTTTTCTCTCTGTTTAAAATTAATTTCACTTATAAGACATTTCTAAAATTTCTAAGTCCACGAGTGAAGGGAAGTGTTGGTTCATATAATTAAATTTGCCCCGACCTATAAGTTTAAGTTTTTGGGTTGATTGGTGGTTGAATAACAGTTTTTGGGTTGATTGATGGTTGAATAACAACTATTGTCCAATTAAGGCATGAAACACTAAACCTGGATTGGAACCTCTGTGTTGATTTGCAGGCGAGCAATCCCGATAAGGAACGAAAGCTGGGCAGATGCCCTCTCACTCCAGAAGAGGTCGGCCTGATGCTTCAAGGGTTGGGCTACGGAAGTGATGTGCACCTTTACGTGGCATCTGGCGAAGTATATAGAGCAGAGGAAACTCTAGCTCCACTCAAAGCAATGTTTCCAAATTATCATACCAAGGAGACTCTAGCCAGCAAGGAAGAGTTGGCACCCTTTTCGTCCTTTTCATCTCGTATGGCTGCGCTCGACTTCATTGTTTGCGACGAAAGCAATGTTTTCGTCACAAACAACAACGGGAACATGGCAAGGATTTTAGCAGGACGAAGGTACATTCCGTTCACATTGCAACCATTATCAATCATTCTATTAACATCTTTTAGCAACCAATCCAATTCCAAACTTTGGCAATGACCTTTCTAGCTTTACACAGTTACTAATGATGTACATTTCTCCAGGAGATACTTCGGTCACAAACCAACCATCCGCCCAAATGCTAAAAAGCTTTACCAACTTTTCATGGACCGAAACAACATGACATGGGAAAAGTTTTCATCCAATGTTCAGTCTTATCAAGTTGGCTTCATGGGAGTGCCAAACGAGGTGAAGCCGGGAAAAGGCGAGTTCCACGAAAACCCATCAGCCTGCATATGTGAGGATTCAGACTCGAAGGCCAGGACAAATGTATCTCATAGCATCCAAGTTCATCACAATCACACAGAAAATGTTAAGGAAAACAACAATGGCCACAGTTCGACGAACAATTCGACAAACGAACAAAACGCTGCAACAGAAGATGATCAAGGCTGGACTGGGTTGGAATATTTAGAAATTGGAGGTGATTTTGGAAATAAAAGATTGCACAATATCACCAGCTCTTATCTTGGTGTTCAAGCCAAGCCTGAACGAACAGATCTAGAAGAGCTATTTTCAGACTAAAAAGACGGTTAGTTTACTCCAACTTAAACCAATTTTTTTGGGTATTATTTCGTTACCCTCATTACAGATGCATAAACAATTTTTGTAGCAGTAAGTATAGAAAGTTTGCATTCTTTACATAATAGTGGTGGGAAAGAATATAGGTCAACACAGGTTTTGAAATTTGTACATTTAGATAGGATTTCATAAGGTTTGGCAGGTTCATAATTGCTTTGTTGAACTCAACGTTCATAAATTTGATTGATTTATTTATATATTTATAAAGTAGTTTGATAAAAGCTAGAATTTAATTTTTATGGTTTCAAAATTTGGACTTTAATCTCTATGGTTTGAAAAAATCTACAATTAAATTCCTATGGTTTCAAAATTTAGAATTTAGTTCCTAAAATTTGATAAAATCTAAAAAATAGTCTGTCGTTCATAATTATTGGTGAATAAAGTACGTGAAAGTTGTTATTTTTGTGCTTAATGATGAGAGTGTGAGATAAGTAATTAATTGGAAAAAAATATATAATTCATACATCACATTATATACTTAATGTGCCTACAACATAGCGACTAACTTTTATATTTCTCCAAAATATAGGAATTAAAGTATAAATTTTTAAATCATAGGAACTAAACTCTAACTTTCATGAAATGATAGGGACTCAATTTATAATTTACCCATGTATTTGTGGAACTATGTTAACGTTATTTACTTAATAAGATTGGATGAGTAAGTTTGTTATTGATCAGCAATTACAGGTAAAGCTTTTTTTATTTCTAAAAGAGAAATTGCATTTTTTTTTTATTACAAATTGGAGAGGGTAGAGATGTTCATTTTCCTTGCATGCTCGGGTCCGGGAACGGGTCGGGACGAGGATGTGCATTTCTCATCGCATTTCCCCAATCCTTGCCCCGATTATATATATATATATATTTAAAAAAAAAAAATTCTTTATATTTATTCCAATACTTTTATATTATATATATATTGATAAAATTAAATATTCAAATGTGTATTTTTCTTTAAAAACTAACGATATAATTGAAACTCGATAGATATTCTTTAATTATTTGAATTTATTACTTAAAAAAATATTTAAAAAATAAAAAAATAAATTGAAAAATTCCTCACTGCTCCGATTCTCGCGAAAAAAAAACCGGTGACATGAAAGTCATTTTTCGGTCTCGCCTCGCCCTGTGGACATCTTTAACAGAGGGGTCAAAAACCGTACGTAGAGAACACTACTATTCTCAAATAAATGAGAGGCAAATATCAATTTTTGAAATCGAACTTGTGATCGAGATATTGATCTGGATTACCTACCACAAAACAGTGAAACAAACACGTTTTGGCAACCGATTTCTTACTTTAAGAGACATTTCATAAGATCTATTTTTCCTATTTTCTAATTTATATTTATATTGAGTCATAATAGTTGCAAATAGTACTCGATTTTTCAATTAAAATAATATATTAAAGAAAAAATGTATTTATTTCTTTTTAATTCAATTGTGTTATATTTATTGATTGAGCTATTAATTTTATTAACCCCGTGTAAATTATTAATTGAATCGTGCTCATCAAAAATTCATATTCAGTGTACTACTAAGTTGTGGAACTAAAAATTGTTGAATATTTATTACGGAAGTTTTGTTGACTAGTCAAAATTAGTAAAATTTTTTTTATAGTCCAAATTTTAAATTATTAACAATAATATCCAAACATTTAAAAACGAAGAAATACATCTATTATAAAAAGATAATTATGTCCAACATTAAAAATAAGAAAATTTAAAAAAAAAGAAAAAAAGAAAACCTCCGTAAAAAAAACTGGCCGCCAACCTCCATTAACATTCAACCTTCACATGGTCACTGTCGATCACGATCTCGTCGAACTCGATTTGGCCCTTTCACAGTCGCTATCAAACTCGTCATTCACTGCCACCATCGAACTCAACTTTCACGCGAATGATAACAGCAAGAAGGTGAGTTGAAAGTTAAAATTTGCAGAAACATGGGCGGCTGTTTGTATTTAAAAAAGAAAAGAAGCCCTAAGTTGTGATTTTAATTACAAAATGACATTAATGATGTATTATATTAATAAAGTATTATATATGTATTTATATACAAATACCACTTCACTTTCATTCGTATGTAATGTCAAATATGTGTTTATATTAATATTGTATTAATTAATCCATAGATTAATATTATATTATATTACAATAATATATTAGAAACTTCGACAAATTTAATTATCACAACTCTCAATTTGGTATTAGCAATGCATTATAATGTTTAAAAACCAATATACGTTATATTACAAATATATTTAGACGGATCTACGTATTTATTATGATATAATCATCAAGTATTAATATTGTTAGAATGTCACTGATTTATGACATATATAGTATTAATTTAATAATACAAAAACAATACAATATAATATAGTATATTATGTGTTGAGAAAATTTTGCCTAAGTATGAATAAGGAGTAAACCCTCCTTAATTCCTTGGTTCACAAAATTTTTGTTTCAAACAATATAAGAAAAAAAAAAATTGTGACGTCAAATAGCGTCACATACGAATGAACGAGAAATTGTTCTCTCTTTTTGTATTTCATATGAAAAACACTTTGGATGGTTTGTAGCCTCCAATGAAGCGATATCAATTCTCATTTGGTATTTTATAATTATCTGCACATTGGAAGAAAGTTATAGTTTAGTCTACATGTTTTAAAATTCTAGACTTTAGTTTTTATGGTTTGGAGAAATCTACAATTTAATTTAGTTCTATGATTTAAAAAATTAGAATTTAGCGTTATTAAGGTTTGATAAAATCTAAGAACTAGTCTATGTCGTTTGCATTGTTCGTGTGTAGAATAGTTAGAAGATCGTTATTTATGCGTTCAATGATGATAGTGTGACATAAGTAATCGAATGGACGAACAAACGCATCATTCATATATCAAAAGTTACACCTACATGCTTATTCGCCTGAATAACATATATTATTTTTTAAATTTTATCAAACTATATGAACTAAATTCTATTTTTTCAACTAATATAAACTAAACTAAGTTTTTATTTTTTTTAAAATTATAGGACTAAATTCTATATTTCATCAAAGCATAAAGATTACAATCTAATTTTCAAAATAATATGGAATAAGCTGTGGACTAAATTTATAATTTATGCACATGTAAATTATTGTTGATGTGATTATTTTGATCAATTTAATTTTTTAAATGAAATTGAGTAAAAAAAAAATAAAGCAAAATGTTAAAACTGGCTGCTTTTAAAATGACTAATATTTTGTTTCCTTAAATAATTTACAGAACGGAAGTGTACTCAAATACGTTTGTTTCCTTAACCAAGCAAAGAACAAATTATTATTATTATTATTATTATTATTATTTTGAGATTACAACAGTGAGTGGAAAAAAAAAAAAAAGAAAAGTCTGCAACATGTAAATCCCAATTGTCAAGTGTATTAAGCCCAATTAAAATGAGAATTAAGTCCGATTGCAATAAGAGATCGAACCAAACCATGTGAATAAAACCAAAACCAAACCATGTGAATAAAAACCAGATCGAGATCCTTCAGGCCGAGTAATTTGAGCGATGATAAACGGTTTGAGATGAAAATGGTTAGTTTGATCAACGTTCAGGATTGCACCACCTTTCTCTATGCTATCGATCGAGCTCACGCATGAGCGACACATCCACGCGCACTAATTCCTTGAACAAAACCTTTCATCTTTCACCGTGCTTCTTGTTTGTCGCCTCTGTTGTCTTCCTCGTTCAGAGATGGATGCGATTCTAGCGATTTCACCCCAGAATCATTGTCTTCTTCTACAATCTTTGATGTTCCAGCGTCTATTTGGAATCTCTGTTCCAAACCTTGACGAACGAGTTAGTAATTCTTGCTTTAGTCTTTTATCTCTTCCTTTCTATATTTGATTTTAACTTCTTTCTAATGTTTTCTTTGTTGATTGTAAGGTAAATCAACAATTCAAGAAATTTCAGAGAGAGAGAGAGAGAGTAGAGAAAATAAAAAGAGATACAAGTCGATATACGTGGTTTGGCAAAGATAGTCTACGATCACGGAGAAATCAGGTACATCCTTTTATTCCAACATCTTGATTCTATTCATACATACTTTCTTTTATATGCTATCTCTTTTATAATTAGAGAGAAGTACAAAAAATTTACACAAGCTTAGGTAGAGATTTAGGTGGTTAGAACTTAGGTAGTTGGAAGCTTGTTACAAAACTGCTTGACGAGTTGTTCAAACTGCCGTATATTTGTACAATCAACAATTTAGAAATAGAAGTATCGAACTTGAATGGCTTTGCTCAAAGACCTTATTTTGATGAGATGTATTGATGCATTTGTCATTCACATAGGGGATCGAACCCGTGTCCTTATGATCTTTGGATGTACACTTATATGGTTGAGCTACTGTTCTTTTGACACAAAGGGAAGAACACTTTGTAAAAGATATCACATAGTTTTTTTTTCCTAGTGGAATCATTGAGGTTAACATTCAAAGGTGAGGAGTTTTCCTAACAATTCATAAGATATATGGACTATTTCTGCTATTACTTATTCGTTTTGAGCTGGATGTTCACATTATTTAATATTAAACTTACTAATATCACATTTTAAACTTATTAAATTCTAACTAGTATTTGATTCTAAAACTAGAATCTGATTCAAGCTTGATAAATTAAAAAGTGGCACTATCATAAGGGACATGTTGAAGGTCATGTTGGGGGCTATAAAAGCCTAGTATTTGTGTATTTAAGAACGAGCATTTAATGTTGTTTTCAGTTATTAATAAAAGTTATTATTTTTTCATAAATCTGCATATTTAATATTCAAACGTCATTCAGCCTTATCACATTAATTGAATTAATGTCGATAAGCCATTGGTTATTAATATGAACACTTGGACAAGTATGTGGGACATATAAGTGGATCTAGTTCCAAATTTATAACCTAAATTGACTATAGTATATGGACTAAGGCTAGGATGCCTAAGTCCTGGTAACACTGTGGGTGCAGCCCGCTTTGTAATAGTTGCAAACAACTTGATCCTGGTTGTTCATGCGGAGACATATATGTGAGTGGAGGCGCCTATGCAAAAAGGAGTTTTTGCAATATGACTAGACCATAAGTTTTATGATCGAGCTAGTAATTTCGTTATAGACTCGCGCGTACAACTACTTCGCTAAAGATGATCGCATATCGATGTGATCTTAATCCTCATGAGTGGGTTGCGAACTCCGGCTTTATGAAAGCATCATTTGATGTGTATGAGTGAGATTAGTCAAACAACACTGGGTCAATAAACCTCTCACATTGGAGATTGTCGTAGTGTGTAGGTGGGAACAAACGTCACAAGACAGAATTCACGCATTTCCTTATATTTTGGAAGATGTAGAGTTTTTCCCTTAAAAACTGATTCTAGGACTTGAACAAATGGTACCTGAGAGGATGCTGGTTTATAACTAGTGTGACTATAAACAACTTGTTCATTAAAGAAATCAATGATGCTTAGGGAGAAAGATGTAATCACAAGGGTAGAACGAATTTCTTGTTCCAGTTGTGAATTACAAACAAGCTCGTGAAGGTAGATGAACGATTATATCCGTGGACGTTAACTAGTCCTATAGTGCGAGAGAGTTCCACGCTGGCTTTTAGTGGAATAAGCCTGATGTTAACAAGCAGGGATAGGATCAGAAGTCGTTGGAGCTTCCATTCTATAGGTCCACCTGTTCCTAGGCTAGCTCAATTGCTGATACACTGTTTCATTAGAGAATGAATTTGAAGAGTTCAAATTCACAAATTAATTAGGTTGGACATAATTAATAGGAGTGTTAGGTTAATGCATAAAATTAACTAATCAATATATTGTATATATTAATTCGATATTTTGGATAAATATTAATTAGAAGAAATTAATTTATTGGATAAGTTAATTATAAATAATTATTGGATAACTATTGAGAGAACTTAGTTAATAATATGTTGAAAATATTAAAGATTAAATAATTATTGGATAATTATTTAAAACCAGAATTATAATAAATACGTTAGACATATTTGTTTAATAATTATTGGATAGTTATTAGATGGAGAATATTAATTAAATATGTTGGACATATTAATTGAATTAATAATTATTATTTGTAGAAAAATTAATATATTGGATATATTAGTGGTAGAGATTTATTTATTATAATATATTGGATATATTATGGAGTTGAGATTTATTGGATAAATATCAATTAAAAATAAATAAAACTAATTTTAAATTAGGATGGAAAATCTTTGATTTTTCTTAATATCTTTTATTATTGGATATTAAAAGATATTATATTTTACTAATTTAAAGATTTACTTTTCTATTATAAATGGAAGGTGTGAGAGGTCTTCATTCTCATTACTCAATTGAGAGTAGCCTATTTTCTAAATAGAGAAACTTCTCTGCAATTGACTCCCTTAGAGATATAGCTTAGAAGATTGAAGGAGACTAATCCGCCAGAATTGATCAGAACCAAGGGGAGTTTTTATTTACAACATTTCAATCACCTAGGGTAAATTGCCGGTAGATCAATTGAATCAATCTAAAGTTAGTTAATTACATTAATTAATGTGAAATTTTTTGTTATTCACATGCTTCCGCCGCATTATTTGTGTGCTCGCCTACCCCACAATTCCCAATAGTTCCTACATTATAAAGTGAGGAGACCGCTTAACAATTTATAAGATAGGTGGAACCAATTCTCTCATTACCAATTGGTATTGAGATGAATGTTTATACCATCTTAATTACATGGTATGTTATCATAATCCATTAAACTCAAATATGTATTTGGTCTAATAAAATTAAAATTAGAATCCAATTCATGATTGATAAACTAAAAAATGATATCATCATAAGAAGACATGTTGAGAATCCTATGCTGGAAAATTAAGGAGTAGGTGAGGTCCCTTTACTAATTTGGCTTACTAGATGGATTTTTCAATCTCATACAAACTACAAAAAAAAAAAAAAAAAAAAACAAACAAACTTATCAGCAATACTCAATTTCAATATAGCAAAAAAAGTTGGAAAAATCTTCCTTGATTAGAACATGAGTAGGCAGAAATATAACCGAGAAATTAAAAGAAAACATAACAAAATAGAGAACACAAAAATTTACGTGAAAAAACTTCAAAACCAAAAAAAAAATCACAGACATAAAAAACTTTCACTATTATGAAAAATTGCTACATAATTCTCCCTCCGATCCTAATTATATAAACACTCTCTCCAAAGTTTATACTATTCACACCCTTTACCTTCACTCTCTACAAGAGAGTACAAAATGATTTTAACTAGAATCAATACACTAAGCTTAGAGTACTTCTAAATGGAATGTTTTGAATCCAATGCCTAGTGCTCTTTTTATAATACTAAAAAAAAAAAAAAAATTATATATATATAAGGATGTCCTTTAATTTCTCTCCTTTAAAGTGAACATTCTAGAGCAATGAAAATTTTGCCTATTGTGATGGATCATTGTGCTTTATGCTTTGTAAGGGAGATAAGGAGGATTTGTATTGTTTTAGATGTGATTTTGTTTTTTAGAGTAATATTACCCAAAAATGCTTGTGGTTTAAAAATTGCCACATGATTTTTTTTTTTAATTTGTAAATAATTAATTAAAACAAAAAATAAAAGAAAATTATGTGACACTTAATAACCCTATTTATGTTTGATGAATTATGTTGCTTGCAAGTATTCAATTATTATTATTATTATTTTTTTTTTTACACAAACTTAACTCAATATGAATAAGGAGGCAAGACCACTTTAGTTCCTATGTAGCACTATTGAGTATCATAATTTTTTTTTTTATATCTTTTTTAATATTTTTGTAGCTAAAAAAAAAAAAAAAAAAAAAAAAACTTGTTGTAAGGTTTTTTCTTATTTAAAATATTCCTTATTTACTTTTGATGCATCTTTAGCCAGGCATAGTTTGTGCAAGGACAGAGTGATTGAATGTTTGTATAAGATGTAGAAATGGAAGCATGCATTTTCTATATTAGTCTTCTTTTGATAAGTCAAATGTGTAATTTGTTTGAGGAAGTTAGATTCACCCATTTTCAATATAGATCAATGGTTACACATTTGAGTTGTAGTAATAATTTATTTAGATGTGATTGTTTGTAGAGAAGTTGTAGTTAAATGTTCGTTTGGATAGTAATTTTTGTAGATTGATTATAGACAATAGATTGATTGAATGTGGTTAAAAATTAATGATTATTTTGAGGTTGTTAGAAATGAATGGTTATAATAAATTTTAAAAATGAGTGGTTAAAATTGAAAATTATTTTGAGTAATTACAATAACTGTGTTTATTTGAAGAGTGATTAGTAAAAATCTATTTATAATAGCTCCGTAAAAAAGCAAAACGAATTTTTCTTATAATTTGAAAAGGAGTTAGTAATTTTAAATTTTTCTGATAAAAAACTCATTTATAATAACTCGTAATTTATTGTTATTTAGTTTAGACGTGAACTTTTATTGTTCATTTTTAACGATATACGATAGTTGTCACATATGTAGGTGTGATCGTTCTCTCCCCCATACAATATAGGACTTTAGTTTGCACATTATTTCCGCACTTACAAAGTTTATCTCTTGGGTGCATAGATAAGGAGAAGCAAGAGAAGGACTCCATGCTTATTTAAGAAAACTAGAGATGTCCATAAAGTGGAGTGGGATTGGGGAATGACTTCTCAATCCCCGCTTTCTAAAGTAATCATTTTTCCCACAAAATGCATAGTTTTTTTTTTCGGGAAGAAATTTTCAATTTTTTTTTTTTATCTTTTTTGATTTTTTAAAATAATAAATTCAAATAATTAAATATTTTTAGATAATATCTATCAAGTTTTAATTATATGGTAAATTTTTAAAGAAATTTACTCATTTGAATATGTAATTTTACTGACATATATATATCTTTTATAAAAAATTAATAAATAAATATTTACAAAATATTTACAGAAAAATCAAGAGGGATCGGAGAAAATTTTGTCCCGTCCCAGGCCGCATTCCCCACGAAAAAAATGGACATTTCTATCCCCAAGCCCTCATTCCAAACTCTCCAAAAAAAAAAAAAAAAAAATCAATAATATTGGGAAGTTTGAAGTTGTAATTACTCTTTTAGTGAAATAAGAAATTTCTTTCATTCTAGTTAGCGACCTTAAAAGTCATAAAATATAGGGAAATTTACAAAAATTAGTTGAATCTATCAATAATAATTATAAATATAGTAAGTTTCAAAATAATTAGCAAATATTGTTATTGTATTAATGAATAGTTTAATGTATTTTCTATAATAAAGTAATTATTAATGATTATATATATATATATAAATATTTTAGAATATGATTATGTTTATAATTATTTTGCGAAAATAGTAGACAATATCCTTAAGATATATTTAGTTGAAATGTGCTTTAATAATTCATGTGGTGGTGGGGTAAATTAGATCATCCAAGCCATACAAATAGTTGTCTTTTTTTTTCTTTTTCTTTTGAGAAAATGCAAATAGTTGTACACTTTATGAATTTTGCCACTTATGATTGGATACCTTTTCTTAACTTTAGTAATGCTTTTTTCTATTGGCTCTTATTTAATCACATTTTTACTTTTTTTTTTTTTTTTTTTGATATTTGGTTCTTGGTCTCGAAAGTAGAAGCTCAACGACATTAGTGAACACATACTCAAGAACTACCAGATCACTAATTCGAATCTCTCACTTCCGATTATTGTAATCTAAAAAAAAAAAGTTTTTGATGTAATTTTTTATTTTTTATTTTTTTATTTTTTTATTTTTTTATAAATTGTAAATCTAGTCCCTATAATTTAACGAACGTTAGAGTTTAGTCCATATAATTTAAAAATCTAGACTCTAGTTTATATGATTTAAAAAAATATATAAAATTTCATCTTTATAGTTTGAAAAAATAAAATTGACCTTATGGTTTGATAAAATCAAAAAAATAGTTCAGGTTATTTGTAAATAGTAAGCGAATTAAATATGTATAAGTAAATTTCCAATCAATTATTTATCTCACACTCTCATAATTAAAGGCAAAAATAACTCACTTCTACGTATTTTATTCACCAACAATTACGAATGACGGACTATTTTTAAGATTTTATAAAATTTTAGGGACTAAATTTTTTAATTTTTTTCACTTTGATTTTTTTTTTCTACTTTCCTTGAAAATCATGTGGATCTATGATGGACATGTTTTGAAAATCACTTTTGGCTCATACTTGTTCCTCCTATTTAATTTTAGTTATCTAAAACTGTAGCAACCCGGTCCATAACCGTAAGGTTATAGCACGGACGTTACTAATGCATGAAAAATTTAAAGAAAATTTCG
>JBBMEG010013104.1:0-30573 GCA_037832605.1 Cyclanthera cordifolia
GATTCTGGACAAACTTATCGAAACAAAACCTTAATCAGCCTCAACAAAAACGCAGAAAAAAGATTGGTTATATCCTTTGAACAATCTTAATAAAAATTTTAACAGATTTTTTTAAAGTAGCGTCTAATAATTCTTCTATTAACCTTTAATTTTGTATTTAATAATTAGAGATATTAGGTCACATAGATAATATTTGAATTAAATGTCTCCATCAACCTAGTTTCTAACGACGAATTAAATTTGCACCCGAAAACAATGTAAAGTTTTGTCACGTTCATAAAAGTAATAAATAAAAATTTCCATATAATTTAAAATGTTTTATTATTATTATTATTATTTTACAAATATTTGAAACGCAAACAGTTTGATTAATTTATAGGATAAATACATTTTTCGAGTTCATTATTTAAAACAAAAAATAAATAAAATAAATAAAATTTGTCTCTACTGATTTTTTTTTTTTTTTTTTTAATTTGTACTACACTTTATTGGTATTATTTTTTAAATAGTTACGTCAAAAAATCTTAAAAATTTGAGAAAATTCGGAAGAAGAATACAAAAGAAAAAAAGAGAATAATAATCATAATTATGAAATAGTTGATTATTTATGTAAATATACAACTAAAATAGTATTAGGTTAAAATAATATTTTGGTCCATATTTGTTTCATTTTGATAATTTAATTTTTAAAATTTTAATTTTAGTTATTGAACTAAATTTTATTTCATTTTGGTTCATAAATTTTCAAGTTTGTTCCATTTTAATTTCTAAACTTTCCGATATTCAATTTTAATTAATAAATTTTCAAAATAAATTAAATTTAGTCACTATTTAGATTTTTTTGTTAAATCTTTATTTAAAAATTAAACATATTTTTCTATAAATTTAAGAAATATGTTTACATATTTTCTTTATTTATATTAAAATTATTAACATTGTTGAACCAATTCGAAAGAATATCAACTTTAAATTTATAATATGAGTTTTTTTTTTTCAAATTTATTTAGGGACTATTACTTTTTCTTTTAAGTTTAAGGATTTAGATTCAACTTTTGAAGGTTTAAAAATCAAAACAAAACATAAAAGTTTTAAGGACAAAAACAAAATTTTAAAATGTCTAAAAATCAAAATGAAACAAATCTCAAAATTTCGACTTTTGATGTTTTTGTGTAATAAAATTTGCGGATTTAGCTTATTCCACGTGTTCAAACAAAAAGTTCTCTATCTCAAAGTATATTATTCTTTTTCCTTCTTTTTAATGGATGACTATTAAATGTAAGAATAAAAATTATATCATTAGGGTCATGGGTTGAATCTTGAAATCGATATTATCTTCCTCCCTATTTGTATTTAAAAATTAAAAAAGAAAAGAAAAGTATATATATATATATATACACACACATATACATATACATATATATATAAGAGATAACGTCTTGGATTTGTACTTTGAAGCAATCCAATGTGATGATCCAATGGCCAATACACAACAATGAGTTTAAAAATTCTTTGTGGGAACAACCATATTACTCACTAACGTTTGAGATCCCACCAAAGAAATCGATAATAAGAAAATACGACCAACCCACTCGGACGAATGGGAGCCTTCCCTTCAAACCAATGGCCCTACCCACGTGCTAACTTCTCCTCAACCAACTCAGCCAAACAGATTTTACAATAGCAAATTAACAAGCAGCACTTAAACACTTCTTAAAAATTAATTTTTTAGTAAATGATTATTATGAATTAAATCAATAATACTTCTAACTTCTAACCCTTAGTAATTAGTGAGTAGACATGTTAATTTTGTACAACAAGTTCTAAATACAAACATGATCCATACAGTTGATATTGTTGTATAGATTAGAGAATATTAATCAATCATGATACAATTACAAAATTTAATTTTAATAATTGATATATTTTTTTTTTCAGATTACAACCATTAGAATTAGAAGTAAAAAATTTATTTAAAAAAAAAAAAAAAAATCATCATTCACCAATTGACAAAGACAAACAATCATCTTCCACGTCACCAAAGAATGACGCAGTTAATGGAAGGTTTGACCTCTCAAGTTTTTGAGACTATATTAATCTGTAGTCTCCGTACAACAACAGAAAAAATGACAACAAATTAGACAACACAAAGGGTTGTTTGGCTAAGCCCACTCTTGATGTAAGGAAAAAAGCTCAACTTTTTACTTTATTCAAATAATTTTTAAGTTAAAAGTTTTATGATTCCACAAAAAAGTTAAAAGAGAAATAATTATGTATCTTGTAAAGATGTTTAGTCATTAAGACTCGGTCTGAAATATTCTTATGAAAATTTGCTTGAGTCGAATCTGAATTTATTATTCAAAGATTCACTTACTTTTTTTTTTTTTTTGCTCGCTTCGATTGGATTGAAATTTGATAATTCAATATTCACATAAAACTTTGATGTTATATTAGATAGTACGAATATCTAAAACGCTCCCTAAACAATAATGCTAACAATATATACCTAGTTAATTTAATTAAATCTGAGATGTATGCGAAAAAGAATTGCCTCTAAAACATTACGAGAACACTCTTTGAAATATGCTCTATTCAAGATCTCAAAGTCAGGGGCGGCCGAAAGCTTACGTTCAAAAAGAATATAAGTTTTTTTTTTTTTGGAAAAACAAACTAAATTCCATGCGAATACAAACATACTTGAGAGGCAAAGTTGAAAATTTTGTTGCTTCTTTCTAACTTGGTGTGTGAGAGATTATTTTGTTTTCAAAGCCGCCTTCAGCTTTGATTTACTCTGTAAAGATTTATTTTCAAAATTCTATCAATTCTTTTCATTTGGGTATTTGATTCTCTCTCGGATCTTCTTCCGCTTTCGAAGTATTGCTCGTTGCTCTACACAAATCAATCACAGGACTACATTCTCATTTCATTTCTGCATTTTCAAACAAAAAAAAAAAAGTTCGAACGTGCTTTTGATTCTCATCTTGTTTCTTTTTCTGCTTCAATTGTTGTTTTAGCTCCCTCGCACCAAGATTTTGATTACACCCATGTCGAAAGCTGGAGCGTTGGATCTTGCATCGGGTCTCGGCGGCAAGATTGACAAGAACGAGGTCCTGTCCGCCGTTGAAAAGTAAACATCTCTCATTATCTCTCTCTCTTCTTTTTTTTCCCTGAAAATTTCAACCCCAGATTGATTTTTGTTTTGGGCTGTTCTGACAAGCTAAACGAGCTATCCTATTTGAGACATTTGGTTTGAATTCGAAGTTCAAGCTTCTGCATTGTTCTATTATTTTTGTAATCTGTTGTGCTGTTGGGTTGCGCCCCTTTGATCTGTTTTTGTATTTGGATTATGGGTTGTTGTTGTTTATATATGTATATGTAGAAGGAAGATTTGGCCTGATGTTTTGTATCTGAATTGTGGGTTGTTGTTGTTGTTGAGTGAGCTTTTGTCCACCTCGACGATTCTCACTTGATAACACGCCTGATCCTATTGAAAATCTCATTATCCTATATTAGAAAAGTAGAGAGACATCCAAATATTTATTAGATAAGGTAGACTACTCTCTTGCAGCCAATTTGTTTTGAGAAGAATTTCTAATATAGTATCAGAGTCCATAAACCTAAACGAGTATTCGGTTCAATAAAAATGAAATTAAGATCCGATTCAAGATTGATAACCCAAAAGAAGCACCATCTTGAGGGGGCATATTGAGAATTGCATTATCCCACGTTGGAAAAGTAGAGATATCTTCAAGCATTTATAAGATAAAGTAGACTACTCCTCTCATAGGTAATTGGTTTTGAGATGCTCACACTTTCTAATAGACTCTATAACATTTGTAGGTCAGGTTATCATTGATTAAACTCTTAAGTTGTTGGTTTCCAAATGCCCTCTTGACCTCTAGGGTAATTGTGGGTTGTTGTGTCTTTGTTTTTTTTTGACCTAGTTGTGTTCTAAGAGTTTTACATTGTTGAACCAGGTATGAAAAGTATCATGTCTGTTATGGAGGTGAAGCGGAGGAGAGGAAAGCGAACTACTCTGACATGGTAAGAGAAAAATGGATTTTCACTTTCTTCTTAACATTGTCGTATGATGGAATCTTCACTTGTTGTTTTTATGTTATCTTCATCAATATGGTTTAGCGTGTTACTTCAGGTTAATAAGTACTATGATCTTGTAACTAGCTTTTACGAGTTCGGTTGGGGTGAGTCTTTCCATTTTGCACCTAGGTAGGAAGTACTATCTACCTCCTTTATTCAACATAGCAGAATGTGTCTCTTTTCTTGCAATGTCATATCTAAACATGCAATTTTTTCTTGCTAGATGGAATGGTGAATCTCTGCGGGAGAGCATTAAGAGGCACGAGCACTTCCTCGCTTTGCAGTTAGGTTTGGAACCTGGACACAAGGTTTGTTTTTCCGTACAAAACCGGAGATAATTACTTCATTTGTTTCGAACTGTTGACAATAACTTTTTCTATATTCTAGGTGTTGGATGTTGGATGTGGAATTGGTGGACCACTTAGAGAAATTGCGAGATTTAGGTGCGATGGCTAACCTCCTTTGAGTTTTGTTTTTTTGCCTGTCATTGATGATTGCTAAACTACCAATGCATTGTGCTACCTGCCCTGCATCGGAATTAAAATAATTAGATTGTTTACAGTCTGGACTGAACACAATGCTGGAAAGTATATGTTGATCTGTTCATTTTGTTTTATATACTTTATGTTTATGGTAAGATCTTATATCTTACGACACTCTGTTGCAGTTCTACATCTGTTACTGGATTGAACAACAATGAGTATCAGATATCAAGAGGGAAGGTAGTTTTTTGCTGAATGATGTCATAAATTTTTTAGAAATATCTTGCTACTGGTAGTAAGATTTTGTTGACTTTTCGCCTTTTACTTCGCCAGGAACTGAACCGGGTTGCAAAAGTGGACAGGACTTGTGACTTTGTGAAGGTTGGTTTTCTGTAGTAGATTACATTTAGTCTTGCAAAAAATTTCTGCGACTCTTTTCAGAAAAAGGGGAAGCTTACAAGAGTTATGTTCCAAACTTCCATGTTGTAGGCCGACTTCATGAAAATGCCGTTCCCGGACAATTCATTTGATGCAGTATATGCAATTGAAGCAACTTGCCACGCACCTGATGCAGTAAGTCTTTAAAAACTTTGAAGTGTTAATTTGAGTCCATTGATAAGTTAGGATGAATATCGTATAGCTAGACGGGCGCGTGATGGCCATCTTGGTTTGACTTTTTTCTTGTCTGACAGTATGGATGCTACAAGGAGATTTACAGAGTATTAAAGCCTGGCCAACATTTTTCTGCTTATGAATGGTGCATGACTGATGCTTTTGATCCAAATAATCAAGAACATCAAAAGATAAAGGTGATTCGCCTTTGTCTTATCCATTCGATTTGGCAGATTTGATGGTTCCCCGCCGATTAATCCTATATTCGATACATGTTACATCGACGAAGTTTCCATTGTGCAGTCGCAAATTGAGATTGGTGATGGACTTCCAGATATCAGGCTGACAGGAAAATGCCTCGAAGCTTTGAAACAAGCAGGTTTTGAGGTTAGCTGGGAAAGAACATTGTATTATTAGTTTCCATTTTCATGAATGAATGAGAGATTATTTTTTGGCTTTAAAGCAAATATCTCATATTCATGAGCATATAACATCAGGTTGTTTGGGAGAAAGATCTGGCTGTGAATTCGCCTGTTCCGTGGTACTTGCCATTAGACACGAGTCATTTCTCGCTGAGTAGCTTCCGTCTAACAGCAATTGGTCGTTTCATTACTAAAAATATGGTAAGCTTTATCAGATATGACCACGACGAGTTTTTTTTTTTTTTTTTAAATTTCTCGATAACGAAACGTCAAACTCAAGCATAACCTTCCCACCCATTGTACCGAATACATGGGAAATATTCAAGATGATGTTAATAACAAGTAATGAGTTGGTTCTTTTTGTAGGTCAAAGCACTCGAGTATGTTCGACTTGCCCCAAAGGGTAGCCAAAGAGTTCAAGATTTTCTAGAGAAAGCTGCTGAAGGGCTAGTTGAAGGTGGAAAGTGAGTATACCTTGCAGTGCTCTTGAAATGCTTTCGTACACTTAACATGTTGGATTTGACACTGTAGTAAAGTGAGGCCTTTATAAGAAATTGAGTTACTTCTCTCATGCTGTTTAGTTTTGAGATGAAGCCCCCATGCGATCTAAATTAAAAAGATTCAAATACCCATTGAAACAAAAGCAAACCGAATACGAACAAGAGGAGAAAAAGCGGCCAAAACAGCGAGGCTAAAAACAAGAGATAACAAGCCTCACGTTTAAGAACAAAAAACCAAAGGAAGCAAAGATCAGCAGTCAAATTCAGGAAATTTCACCTCTTTTAACTTTGAAAATTTAGGGGTAAATTAGATAAAAAAAACTTCAAATTCTCAACCTTCTCATATAATTATTCTAAGATTAATATGAAGCAGGGGCATACCCCTTGCTTCCTTCTTCTCCCTATCCTCGAAAATAACAATGATTTTGAGAGAAAATTTAAATTCATTGCAAGATACTCGCTTGAGAGAACGGATGCTAAATCTAACTCTGTATCTGTGACGTCTGGTTGGTTTAACTCGTCCTAGTCGCTTATACAATATTTGTCAATGTTTGCAGGAAGGAGATATTTACACCAATGTATTTCTTCTTAGCCCGGAAGCCACTTTCAGCCAGTGAGTAATTTAACAGTCATAGCTAGCTTATTGCTACTCAAATATGATATGTTTGCAGTCATCCTGTTGCTTTTGCTATAATCTAACCATTCTAGAGCTTCTTTTTTTTTTTTCTGTTTTCTTTTGCTTTTTTGGGGGTAAAGCTGCTTTTTGCTTTTTCTAGAATTAGTTTCAAGTGGGTTCTCTTTGTTCCTAGGAAGTTGCTTCGGTTTTTTTTAGTTCAACAATTATTAAGGGCGGGAGTATTCGAATCTATTATCTCTTTATTATACGCACACTTATGTCGATTGAGTTATTGAACTCTTAGAAGTTGCTGAGTCTGAGTCTTTCTGCTTTCAGTTTTCTTATTTGTTCTGTTACTGGTTTATGTGGGATGGTTCTTCTTTTGGCTAATTTCAATTGGTTTTCTAATAAGGTTTACTGGCTTATTCTGTGCTGTATGAACATTCTGGATGTATAAACTTGGACGAAACGAAATATAAAACGTTTTTCGACGAAAAATATCGACTTGGTGAATATATGTTCCCTTATTTACACCACAATTGAACTGAAAAATTCAAACCCGTGATCTCGTAGTTCTTTGGCGTATATTAATACCGTTGAACCATTGCTCTTTTGACATATAAGTTCCTTTTGAAAAGTATGAAATCATTATATATATATTTAAAGGTATCGACATTTTTAGCAACTATAGTAGTGAGATTTCGATATTTTTGTTATCAACATCTTCAATAGTGCTATTTTTCTCGAGCCGTTTCTATTTATACTATGGAGTTCATAGTGAACATATATACAAATACTTTAGAACTTTTGTTTGTATTTATAATTATTTTGCGAAAATAGTTCAACCAATATAATTTTTCTATAAAAATTTAATGTATACAATAAAGGTAGATTAGCCTATGAATCAAGAAGGTTCGTCATGAGCTAATTAAGAGCAATGGTTCGGTATCATCAGGATACTTCTATGACAAGAGAACACGTGTTTGAATCTTCAATTTTAAACAACAACCACGATTATAAAAATAAATATTTAAATTTATCTAAATTTATTAGCGTAATACCGATTTCACGGATCGAACTCGTGACGCTAGTGTTGAATTGAAATAACACCAAACAATGAAATTACTGCGCCTCGGTTAAAAATAACTACGTTAGATGCTCTAACATTCCATCTCCCGTAATCATAAACAAAGTTTTTCTATGGTACTAAACAAAATTATATGTCATCTCAACTCTTCCTTTCAAATGATTGAAAAATTTAATTAAAACACCGCTACAACACTATTTTTATTTATTTTTAATAAGATTGTTCAAATGATTTGTAAGAACTCCATTGTAAGAATGAAAAAAAAAATTGCACAAACATGCTTAAATATGTTTGTAACAATTAAGTCCTACATTTTTAATTTGAGTAATTGCCTCTTGCAATTAACACTTTTAAATTATTTTTAAGAGATCTTCACATGTGTGAATATGATAAAATTATCAAAAAAATATTTACTTCTTACCTTTTATAAATTTATAATGAAAATGTTGTAAAATTAATGGATTAAATTGTAAATTAATAGATTAATATGTAAACTAATTGGTTAATTTAACATTAAAACAAAATAAAATACATGTTCACCTGTACATAATTTGTCATTTTATTTTTTTATTTTTTTATATCTTATAAAAGAGATTTATATCTATCATTGTTACGCTTCTACACCGTTCTTATTTTCAACCAACGATGCAAATAATTCCTTCAAAATCTCCCACACACACAATCCTCAGACAAATATATAACGCACCCTACATTAATACCATTTTTTTTAATTCATACAAAATTAAAAAACTCATATATGTGTTTTGAATCAACTATATGCAATAATAAATTCAAACATGATGTTACATCAATTTGTTAATTTTTAGACGAGATTCATCATTTTTTCCCTAATCTTATAAGATTTTTATTCTATGTATTATTCAAAAATACAACTTTTTGAAATTTAGACCAAATAGATAAAATAGAAAAAACATGACAAAAGACTATATTTAAATTAAAATTAATTTTTTTTTCAAAAATATATGCATTTAAAAAATCAATTAGTTTTACAAAATTTTCATTATAAATTTACAAGAGCCGCGAGAAGCTAGGAAGATTTCAAGGGAGGAAAGAAAAAATAAATATTTTATTGAACAATTTTGTCCTCCTTACACACGTAAAAATCTCTTGAAATTATCTTTGAAGTATTAATGACAACACTTTTCGAACGACTTAATTGTTACAAATATCACAGTTTAGGGTAGTTTGTTCAAATTTTCAAAAAAAAAAAAAAAAAAAAAAATCACAAAAGAAAGCCTTGTAGAAAAAGTATAAATAGAAAAACCAAAACCCTAAAAAACCCAAAACCCTCAAATTCGCCTTTTCCAATTTTACAGGGAGACACCGAACTCAAATTTCAGTCCGTCCCCTTCCTGAATTTAGGAGTTGTTTGAAATCAAGTGACCCATGGCTGCGATGATGGATGTAGAGCAAAGGGAAACAATCAACAATGTCATGATCCTATTGGCTGACCCCGAAGGCACGCCTTTGGGAGCTCCCATGTATCTTCCCCAAAATGCAGGGCCTCAGCAACTTCAGCAAATGGTCAATAAGCTTCTCAACAATGTATGTTTCAGCTACCTTTTCCATATTCCCATTGAGCTTGTCAACAATTAAGTTTTGGGCAAGTAATTTGTTAGTTATCCATTAATATTAAACTTTGATTGTCGATATGCACTGCTACGTTGAATTCGAACTGTTTGAATTTATGAGAGTTTTGGTTATATAGTTATATTTGGTAGCATGGGATGTTTGTAATCGGGTTTAAGAGTTTTTGCATAATGAATTACAAAGTCTTCTCGGGGTCAAAACAATGATTTACACTTTCTCTTCAATGATTGTTGGTAATGAGTAAATTTATCCCTTTCTTATTTCTAATGAAACTGGTTTTAAATGGTGGATTCTCATGAGTAGCGAAAAAAAAAAGGAAAATAAAATCTACACATGGCAAAATTATTTATTTTTTTTTCTAATATAGCTAAAACTGACTCAGTGATAGACATAAAACTGATATACTTAGATCAAGTGAAATAAGCAAAACTGATTGGCTTCAATCATGTGAACTTGAAACTAATAGACTTCAATCATCTTCAATATTTCATCTTTGGCTATGTATGATATATTTTTATAAGGTTCCTATAATTAAAATAGGGATGCAAGAATTTGGTCTCTACTACAAATTTTCTTTTAAATATTTATTTTTAGTATTTTAGCTTCATAATTCAGCCTACTTGCATGTGAGTGAGGGCCATGTGCATGTCAAGGTCCGTTATGATTGTTTTCCTTGCATTAATTAAAATTTTAATCATACTTATTTTTTGTTTTTTTATTTGTTTGGTTCAATAACATTCAAGGGTGGAGATTCAAACTTGTAAATTGTTACCTCTTGGTTACTAGGTTGTACAAGAAGTTACAATTTTAGAGCATTGAAATCCTTGTGTTTTAAAATGAATTGAATAGTCATGCAAATTGGTTCATTACATGGTCTTGGTAGTGATATGATACCAAATAATAGGTTGTTTTGTAATTGTTCAGGAGGAGAAGCTACCATACGTTTTTTACATATCTGATCAGGAGCTTCTTGTTTCGCTTGGTGCCTACCTAGAGAAAAACAAAGGTTATTGATTCCTCGAATAATGTCCGAAAAAGCATTATTTGGAGTTATTCATTGATTACATTCACATAATGGTAAAGTTTATTTTTAATGGTTTATTGGTTTAGACTTTTGAGGGGCTTAGTTTTTTTCTCTTGAACATATTTGCAGTTTCTGTTGAGAAGGTGCTGACTGTAGTTTATCAGCCACAAGCAGTATTCCGCATTCGTCCTGTTAGTCGATGTTCAGCAACAATTTCTGGTACATTTTTATTTCCTTCTTTTTTTGGTTACTTGTGGTTATCCTTGAAGGTTTGATCACCTCATTGTACGTACTTTTGTTGCAGGTCATGCTGAAGCCGTGCTTTCTGTTTCCTTTAGCCCTGACGGGCGGCAGTTGGCTAGTGGTTCAGGTGATACAACAGTTCGACTATGGGACCTTAATACGCAGACACCGTTGTTCACATGTACAGGTTAGAAACACAAACCTGCAGCTTAACGTTTTTTCCTGATATTGCAGCTGTTTAATATCTATCAAAAATAAAATTTTATAACTGGAGCCTGTAAAGAAAATTGAAATGACTTTAGCTTCAATTTTTTTTTTAAGTATCTGTAAGTGTTCAGACCATCTTACATGCACCTCGACTATCCTCATTTTTGGATGTCGAGGAAACATGTAGGAAATTAATTCTTAGGTAGGTGGCCTCCATGGATTGAACCTATAACTTCTTAGATCTCAAAGACCTTTTGACGCGCCAACGTCCAACCCATGATGGTTAAGTAACTCTCTTTCTCTTCCTGTTATCTGCTATGAATATATTTATCACCCTTAGAGGATAAAAGATGTCTAATTCTTGTGTTTTGTAGTGGTTGATTAGGTGTGGATGTTCATTGTGGAACCCTTTTTTTGGGATCGTTTTATGTATGCCCATGTATTCTTTCATTGTTTGTTTATTACAAAAGAATTGTATTTTTTGGGTGTCATGCCGCGTTTTGAAAGGCGCACCCAGGCGCGCGCCTAGGCGCAAGGCGCAACATATGTGCCTTGCCTTGGAAAGGCGCAACGCGCGCCTTTTGGCGCCTGGCTTGAAGCCCTGAGGTGCGCCTTGGGGGCTTTTGCATTTTTTGTTTTTTTTTTACTATTTTCCTTATTCTTTTCGTCTTTTGGCTCCATATAACCTTTGGTTTTGGGGCCGTTGCCCCTAAGCCCCCATCGGGGGTCACGATGCGCCCCCGAACCCCCAAAGCGAGATTCCCGTACTAGGTCATTCGTAGTGCAAGACAAGTTTTTTAAAGTATCAAAATGTCTTGAATCACTTATGCGTGTTTATATAGCATTCTTTTATTCAAACTTCATTTCTTTCTATGAAAATGAAGGTTTATAGTTGAGTTTATGTATTATTAATATATTTTCCTCAATTAAACTTCATTTCTTCCCATGAAATGAAGCTTAATACTTGAAACTTATGTTTGTTTTGTATAGTATTCTTGGTTAGAACTTTATTTTTCTTCATGAAAAGTGTTTTGATTGTGCATATATTCCTATGTTTTTTATATATTGCGCCTTAAGTAAAAAAACTCGCGCCTCAGGCCCCAGAGGGCCATTGCGCTAAAGTGCGCCTTGGGCTTTTTAAAACACTGGTGTCATATGTGTTCTTTTTCTGGGAGCAACTTAAGGTGCTTTGTGTAGTTTTTATATAAAGCTAAAATCAGAAAGGTTTGTTTCCAGGTCATAGAAATTGGGTTCTTTCTATTGCCTGGTCACCGGACGGAAAGCATCTTGTAAGTGGTAGTAAAGCTGGTGAACTTTTTTGCTGGGATCCACAGACAGGGAAGCCATTAGGCAATCCACTCAAGGTAAATACTCTTTCCCCTAATGAAACCAGTCTTTTGAAATGGCTGTTCAGTTTGACGACTATATTTCATCTAGCTGAAAGTCGGACCAGCCAAACCAGAATCTTATTTCTAAGCTTAAAATTGTTTGGCATTCTGTTCTTGTTAGAAGTAATATTGTTCTGAAACTTAGTATGTTTCTCTTTTATTTCAATAATTATTGTTTTAAGATTTTAAAGTAGAATTTTGTGTAAAAAGTTCCATTGCCTTATCGTAACACTTGAGCTTAACCAATATATATACTGATTTCTAGCTTTGCGAAGTTTCAAACCTTTTTCTTTCTTATTGTGTATAAAAAAGTAAACATTTTTATTTCTTTTAGTAGACTTGTTTATTCAGAGTTTCCCACAACAAACATCTCTCTGATAGGAAGACCTTGAGTGTTATAGATCTTTTTTATTTGTTGGAGAAGTTTAAAAGCGTGTCGAGGAGGAGGGATGTTCGTTCTTGGTACCCTTTTCCCTCTGATGTTTTTGTGTAGAATAACCCCTCTTCGTCATTTGGTGGGGAGGTCTGTGTAATTTTTTCTCTAGTTGGTTTACACGAAAGGTTAAATACTCTATATAGGGCGGTGCGAAAGATTTCCATGTCGGCGAGGCTGTGCTGTTTTATTTTGTGTAAAAGGAATGCGTAGAATCTAGAACATGTTCTTTGACCGTGTGAGACGACTTTAATGGTTAAAATAGGCTTATGTAGGAGTTTTACCTTAGGCCAAGCAGGGAGGGTGCTTGGGATTTGATAGCGGAGTAGTACTTCACTCATCTCCTTTTCTAGAGAAAGAATATTTTTGTGGCAAAATAAGGTGTGTGCTACAACGTGGAGTCTTTGAGGAGAAAGAAAGAAGCAATCTAATTTTATGAGGAATGAGAGATATTTAGAACACGTGCGTCCTCCTTCATAAGATTTTATGTTTCTCTTTGATTTCTTTTTTTTTAATTTAACAACAATTGGAGATAGCAGGATTCGAACCTGTAACTTCTTGATTACATGATGCCCCTAGAACTCCACTCCTTTTGAACTTGGGTGACAAAGATGATTTTAATTATTCGTCAAGCTAAATAGTTTTTTTTATTAGAGATTGTTCTTGTTGGTTCCTTCCCTTTTTCGTGGGTTGTCTTTTTGTATGCACTTGAATGATCGTTATGTTATTACTATTCTTATGTAGTTCTGTTGGTTAGAGTTTTCTTTACTCCTGCTCTTATGTCATTCTTTCGATATTTCGGCATCATTATGTTCTTTTCCAAAAAAATAAAAAAAAGGGAAGTTACTATATTTACTTGGGTTGACCTAGTACTCCCTCCTCTAGAGAAACATCTCTAAGAGCCCACAAGAACACTCTCAATATTCTGGATCCCTTTATCACTCACCTCGTCCTCTATTTATAATAGAAAACCCTAACAAGTTCTCTAACTAATTTCTCTTATACCCCTATATTATTCCTAATACATATAAGGCCCAAACCTATCATACTCATTTAGGAGCCTTGTAAATCATAAAACACAAAGAGTTAAAACCTTAGAGATTATCAGTTAAGTCCATAGGGACCGCCTACCTAGGAATTAATTTCCTATGAGTTACTTTGACAACCAAATATAGTCAAGTGGTTATTATGCAAGAATAGTTGATTTGCATGTATGCTGACTTGAACACTCATAGATATTAATTTTTTTACTTATTGAAGGATGAAATCTTACATTTTATAACTTTTGTTATTCTCTAATACCTTTAAACAATGATTAAATAAAACTCATAATTTTATTTTTAGCCTTACCAATGTGAAATCAGTACTAATGTTTGAAGACGATGCTATAGGGCCACAAAAAATGGATTACTGGTATTTCCTGGGAACCGTTGCATCTAAGTGCTCCGTGCCGTCGCTTTGTAAGTTCTAGCAAGGATGGAGATGCACGCATTTGGGATGTTTCATTGAAGAAATGCGTGATATGTCTCAGTGGTCATACACTAGCAATAACTTGTGTCAAATGGGGTGGAGATGGAGTTATATATACAGGGTATGCTTATGTTCCTTATTGTTCTCCTCAACATCAATAAACAAAAATCTAATACAATTCTAGAATTTTTAGGCTAATAAATTCAAACATTTGGGTACATTTGAGCGTAATCTATCTACTGTCTTACATCTAATAATGAACATAATGTCTTCATATCTCTGTGTCTACAGTCAGTTGATAACTGACCATGGAGTAAAATTATTCTACCAAAGGCCACAATTTCTGCCTTTTTTCAGATTTGAAAACTGCCAACTTTTGATACCATTTCATTACCTATGCAGTCAAACTCAGTGATTAGCTTTGTTCATTTGTTTATTCTTTTATACTGGTATCCAAATATCTCTTGTATTCTGAAATTGACATAGTTCCTCTCAAATGACCCAGTTCTCAGGATTGTACGATCAAGGTTTGGGAAACTAAGCAAGGAAAACTAATTCGTGAATTGAAGGTTTGGTGGCTATCAGTTTCTGTAATATGGATTTGCTTACCTTTTTAATGATTTTAAAAAAATTTATAATACATTAGAAGGTATCCATTCCATTTGAGATCATATTACTTTGAGAACACATTTTTTTGACGTTTCTTGTAATCTATAAAAAAAGCTGAATGGACATTTCTAGAACTATTATATAGTTACAATAGAGATTTTTCTTTTTCCTTTTTCTAGAACTTGTATTTTACTTGTTACAGTCAATTAGTGATCAGCCGTCTCAATCTTTTAACATTGTAGTAAACATGCTAGGGAATTTGGTTTGACCTATTTTGTTTTCCATAGTCCCAGTTCAGATCTTTCTCATAGCCATCATTTGTTTCTATATGATATTGTGCCAGGGACATGGTCATTGGGTTAACTCTCTTGCACTAAGCACCGAATATGTTCTCCGAACAGGAGCTTATGATCATACAGGGAAACAGTTCTCTTCTCCAGAAGAAATGAAGAAGGTAAATGGTTTTGGGAGTGCTTAATCATATTTCTAAAAACACAATAGTTACTGTCTACTAAATGGGGTAATAAGTTTCCATAGCTATCTGCATTGCTAAGTACTTTGTTGTTCCATGATTTGCAGGTTGCTTTAGAAAGGTATAATAAGATGAAGGGTAATGCTCCAGAAAGATTGGTTTCTGGATCTGATGATTTTACTATGTTTCTATGGGAACCTGCAGTTAGCAAGCACCCTAAGACACGCATGACAGGCCATCAACAGGTACCTTTTCTTTTTTGATATATTTTTTCTTCCTGGAATATCAAGGATTATACATTAACTGTGGCATTCATCATCATCCTGCTCCCTATCAAGCACACTTCACCGTGCACCATATTTCTCAAATCTCTTGTTAAGTGATGCAACTAGAGAAGTCCACATGAAACACTATTGTTTTGACCCGGTCATCTCTCCTAGTTCTCAATGGATGAATGTCATTTTGATCTGTTTTTGGGAATCAAGAAATTTCCTTGATCAGACCAGTCGATGAAAGTTTTGTACAAAAGGGAAAAACAAGCTGAAAAGTTTAAAAGGGAAAAAGAATAAGTCATATCCTGTGCATATTCTAGTTAACAATTTAACATGTCTGTTGAATGTTTATCCATGTTTGTCAATATTGATAAGATGATATGCTTATGAGTATGACATTTAAAAGTTGGTTTATTAAGCCTTTTGGTACTTCCTCTTTCTAAAGAAGTGAAGTATGTACTTGCTTGCTTTCAGCTTGTGAATCATGTTTATTTCTCACCCGATGGGCAATGGGTGGCCAGTGCATCCTTTGATAAGTCAGTAAAACTGTGGAATGGCACTACGGGAAAATTTGTTGCTGCTTTTCGGGGTCATGTTGGGCCTGTTTATCAAATCAGGTTTGTTTCATTTAATTCATCTGATCCACTTATTCATTCAATTTACTTACTGTTTTTTATCTTGCAGCTGGTCTGCTGATAGTAGGCTGCTTTTGAGCGGCAGCAAAGACTCCACCCTGAAGGTATTTGGGCATCTGTTCTCCCTAATTCTTCCAGTGTCACCTAGAAATTAATTCTCTGAGTTGAATTGACGCATGGTGCATGTTCTGTCTAGAAGCAACTGTAAACTGTAAATCAATCAAATTGGCAAAATTGCATCTCAACGAACTTGAAACTGTTTTTCTATTGCTGTATGTGTTATGGAGTTTGCTCCTGTAGCTCACTAGGCTAAATGTTGATTTCTATTTGTTTAGATTTGGGATATCAGAACACGCAAGTTAAAAGAGGACCTTCCAGGTCATGCAGATGAGGTATAATTCTGTCCTGAACACATCATGGCTTTTTAATGTGCGGCTCTCGTTACCATATTCTCAATGTATTTCATTCTGTTCAGGTTTTTGCGGTCGATTGGAGCCCAGATGGTGAGAAGGTAGCTTCTGGTGGCAAGGATAAAGTATTAAAGCTATGGATGGGCTAAAGAGTTACTGAGAATGCAAATTCAATTCTAATTATGGATATCTATAAACGTGTCAATGAATGTCGGATCACCATCATATGGCGAAGTTGCTTACACGTCGAGTGATATAAAGCAAATCAAAGGGATGACTAGCAAAATTATTCATGCAGATTGGGTTTTGTACTATTTGTTTCTGCTATGGCTGATGATGTTTTTGGCAAGATTTTGGGTCAGGTCTCGGCCATTGGCTCACTCTCTTCTTTGGATGAGGACAACCCAGATACTGTCTGGAGAATATGCAGTTAACCTGATATGTCATTCTGTCTTTGCTGGTTTTTTATATTCATACAGTTTAAGAAAACATATCCACCAGTTTTTGTATATTTCATTTTTATTATATCTTAACTCTAGTAGCAGATGCTAGTTTTTATGATACGGAATTTCAGCACTAAGCTGTTTATTATTTGTGTAGCACACATTCTCTTTCTTTTCGAAGTACGTTTTTGAACATAAGTTGTATTACAGAAACCTGATAAACTATTTATAATTGAGTTTCGTTGAGGAACCATTTTTGGCTCTGATCTGAACTTGTTAACTCTTCATAGAACAAATTTGTTGGTCTTAATGTTGAATGTAGAATAGTTTTGCAAAAATATTGATTTTGAACTTTTGGAATAAGAATGTTGTATTCAAGTGTGAATATCTAATAAATGAAAGAAAAATGAGGCTTTTGGTATTTTAATTCTTTTCATTGTTTCGCTTCCATCTTACATTAGGATGGAGAGATGATCATTTTTCAAATGGTTTCTCTTTGGGTAACTCCAGGTGTTAGACCTTTGAGATGGTTTTGTTGGAGTATTTTGTTATTACTATTAAGGTGTACTCAAGAAAGAAGCACTCTTGACATTTTTTTTGGTGTGAATTACAATGGAATAATGTTAGACCCCCTAAGATGGATAGTTTTGGGATATTAATATAATATAGGAAGGGGTATAATAGTAATTAGTACTTATGAATTTGTGTATAAATGGAGGTATTGGGTCATTGTAAAGGGAGGAAAAATATTGGTAGTATTGTCTTGAAGAAGACTGTGGTTGGAGAGAATAGCCCTCTCGAAAGACTATTTGTAACTTTTATATATTAATATAGTATGTTATAGTATATCTTATCATTTCCATAGTTCTCTTGTGTATGTTATAGCTTAGGAAGCACGAACACTTCTATTTTAACAACGTATCCATGTTGGACACCGACGCTTTCAGACACTCTTTGGATACGTGACCGACACCCAAAATTCCGTGTTCTCTTTTATTATTATTATTTTTAATTTCAGACATTTCATGGACACCCATTTAAGACTTATTTGTTTCAAGTTGGTGGAGGCTGTCGGCGACATCCTCCACTAAAGATAGATGTACTAAAATGAAAAAAAAAAAGGAAATAAAGAAAGAATGAAGAAAAAAAAAATGAGGTAAAAACAAAAGTATTTTGAGATTCTTTAAGGTAGGTTTATAAATTTTGATTGGTATACTTTTAGTATGCATTTAAAGAATGATGAGATTTTGTTCTTTATTGGATTTAAATGAACTAGTATAACTAAGTATGTGTGTGCTAACTTCATTATTCATCATTGTTTGAAATATTTTTCATAGTTAGGATATCTTTTTTTAATTTTTTGGATTTTATCTTTTAATAGTATATCATATAAAATTATAATAAATAACATGTTTTTGACGTATCCGTGTCCTACATTTTAAAATAATAATGTGTCTACGTGTCTGTATCGTGTCATGTCTTTATCTTGTGTCAGTGTCCGTGCTTGTTAGGTTATAGCTCTCTTGTGATTGTTAAGGCTCTTGGTGTCTTAACAAATAACTATCATGGATTGTCTTAAGAAAAGTGTTTAGAGAGACTGAGTTAAGTCCTTGATAAACACCAACAATTAATTTCTTGCAAGTTACCTTATTAACCAGTTAGGTCATTGTCTCGTAAGAATAGTGTAGGTGTTTCAAATATGCCTTTTTATTAACCATTAAATACCTTTGATGATACTGCATGCTAAGCCTTCTGAAATTTCTGATGGCATTGTCAATATATCTCTGATAAAAAGTAAAGCAACTGTTCTTCATGCAGGAAAGATACATATGTAGTTTCCTATTTGTGTAGACGAGAAAAGCTTATTTAATGTAGGTGTGCATATATATACATATAGAAAGGCATGTTCTTATGTATTGGAGTAACAATATTTACATCCATTTTACTAAATCGCGACATTCACGTGGGAAAACAACTATGGAACAAGAAAAGAAACACCAAGTTGAAGGAAAGTTATCGTTTATCTATTGTTCTTTGACGTCAAGACAGAGAAATCTTGCCAAAAACTCTATCGAGCAGCTTGAAATAAGCATTCGACCAAGTTCTTTTGGATGCAAGAATGCAGAAAGGAACTAAAATCCCAGCTGCAAATCCAACCCCAAGGCTCAGGTAAAACCAATTGTCAATCAGTTCATTTTTGCTTTGGTCTTCATCTTCATCTATACTTTCATTGTCTTGACACATTACAGAAAGTGGAGCTCCACAGAGACCAGGATTTCCAGCAAAAGATGAAACAGAGAAGGTTTCAAATTGATATCCAACAGGAATCTTACCAGTCAAGTTATTGTTCGACAAATTCAAATAACTCAACGACGTCAGTTTAGTCAAGCTGGGAGGAATGGGACCTGAGAGCCTGTTATTTGATAGATCAAGAGATGACAATTCTATTAGGTTTGAAGTTTTCTCAGGAATCTGGCCACTGATATGGTTTCGAGACAAGTTCAAGGCAATCAACCCGGCTAACTCGGTTATATCTCGGGGAAAATCGCCAAACAGTTCGTTTCCAGAGAGATCAATGCTTATTACAAGGAAAAGGGTCTTGGTGTATTTTAACAATTTCCCTTTTGTATTCAAGACATAGTTCTCTTTGTAGTAGATGCTTCTGTACTTCCCATAGAATAGATAATGGTTTGTCATCTGGGGTTGAAACATAGCTTTGAGATTGCCGAAACCAATCGAAATGGAACCGTATAACTTATTTTGTGCCAGGTCCAAGACTTGCAACAATCCGAGATTTGAAAGCGCAGGAATTGCTCCGGAAAATGCATTTGATCTTAAGCTGAGAATTCTTAGATTTGGAAAACTAGTTCCAATCCATGGAGGAATACTACCCTCAAGGCCATTATTCCCAAGATCCAGAGTTTCTAGACTGGAGAGATTTTGGAAAGATTGTGGGAGCTTTCCAGTGAGCCTGTTTTCACTTAAATGAAGAGTCTGAAGCTGATTCAACCGACCCAAATCGTCCGGAATTATACCTACTAAATCGTTATTCGCAAGGTCGATTGCCTTCAATAACAAACAGTTCCCAATGGTTGAAGGAATTCTACCTGTCAAGTTATTCCCTGATAGGTTAATGACCTGAAGAATTTGCATTTCCCCTATAGTATCTGGAATTTCACCTGTTATTTGATTATCAGCTAGAGACAGAAAGGCAAGATTCGGCATTGCCTCACCTATATTTGTTGGTATTGTACCCGAGAATGCATTATTCGAAAGTTCGAGGGAAACAATCTCAAAGCTTGGTAGGGGAATAGATCCTTCAAGGAGGTTGGAGCTGAAATCGACATCTGCAAAGGGTGCAATATTTAACGGGTTCGGTAGTCGTCCTTCTAACTGGTTGTACGAAACGTTTAAAAGAGAGAGATTTGCAGAAACTTCCCAAAACCAGCTGGGTATGGGACCTGAGATGCTGGCATTTGAGAAGTCTAAGTATTGTACCTCGTTTTGCGATTGGAGCCAAAGTGGAAACAAAGGACCTAAGTTGCATGAACCCATGTCAAGATTTCTGACTTGGAATGGAGGAACCCAATTGGAACTGACTTTTAATCTCAAAGAATTGGAAGATAGATGTAAGATTTTCAGCTTGTTTAGGCTTTCAAAATGTGCTTCTGAGATTGTACCTGTTAACTGATTGCTGGAAACATCTAAAAGAGAGAGCTCAGAAAGCTGCCCTATACTCTCAGGGAGAGTCCCATTTAGCTTGTTTCCTTGTAGTCCCAATGATGATAGATTTTTAAGTGACCTAAAGGAAAAAATGGGACCTTGAAAAGAGTTATAACCCAAGCCTAGTTCAACAAGATTTTCAAGTTTTTCTAACCACTCAGGCAATCTACCAACCAATTTATTGTTGGACAAATCCAAGTGCTCCAAGTTAAAGAGTGGATGTGCTGGATTGCAGTTCTCACTTCCTTCAAGAGATTCAGGTAACGTCCCGTTCAAATTATTTCCCGAAAATCGGAAAAAGGTTAGGTTGCAAAGTTTGCCAATCGAGCTCGGAATCCCTCCTCCAACGCTATTCTCGAAAAGATCAAAATAAGCAAGAGAACTCATGTTTCCAATAGAAGATGGAAGGTTTCCATGAATTACATTATCAGCTAGTACAACAACTTCCACCCGATTCCATCCTCTTCGAAATAACTGATAGCAGCTCGCCGAGAGATTTCCATTTCCGGAAAGATCTAACGATCGTAAATTGGGTAGATCACCGAGTCCGAGGGGGATTCTACCATACAAATTACAATCGCTCATACTGATTGAGGTCAGGCTACTAACATTCACAACCCAACTTGGGATTTGAGAATGGATACTGTTTCCTGTTAGATCAATGACAGAAAGAGAAGTGAAATTGACTGCCATGGGAGATGAAATGTCACCAAATAAGCCACAATTACTCATATGCAACTCAGTTAAATATCCAAGCCTGCTCAATATCTTAAACCAATCTGGTTTGACTGTTGAAAGATCTATGTTATCCATTGCAAGATACTTCAAAACCACAAGTTCAGCTACCCATTCAAGATTATCAACAACCAAATCCAAATTCTGCATATCAAGATATTGCAAGCTAGAGATGTTACCCAAACTAAGAGGAATTACATCACCAAACCCAGAATTTGATAAGTTTAAGTACTGCAACTTTTTCAAAGAGCCAAAGAAATTAGGAACTGGGATATCATTGAATGTGTTGAAACTCAAATCCAAATATCTCAAAGACTCGAGTTTTGTAAGTGATGGACTTATCTCTCCACTTAGATTCCAGACTCCTTGCTGTGGGTTGTGAAGATCAATTCCGGTAACAGCTCCTGTTGTTTTGTCACACCTCACCCCTCGCCATTGGCAACAGTTCATCCCTCGCCATGATGCGAGTCGATTCTCGGGATCGTTGAGGCCAGTTTTAAAGACAACCAAAGCTTCTCGATCGGATTCCAAACATTCAACAGACTTTCCATTAACATTGCTGAGAAGTTCAGTGGAGAATAATAAGAGAATTCGTATAGCTAATCGAAAAACTGGGCTCGTCCCCATTGACATAGCCTTTCTCGCTTTTTCGAGGTTAAGAGCTCTCTATAAGGTAATTTCAATATGGTTGGTTGCTTCTTTGTTATTTTTTTCTTTTTGAGTTTTGCTATAACATCTGCTGGTAGTTAGGATTGTTCTTGAGTAAAAGCAATTGAATTCCATTGTGTGATCTTTATGTTTGTGATTCTTCATGTAAAGTCAAATATGATTTTTTTGAATATAAAATGATATGAACATGGGAGAAATTGAAATTGAGATAATTTATTGAAGAGTGTTGAACAAGGTGGCGAGAAAGTTTAGGCAAACCGTTCAAATCAGTGAAAAGAGTCAACGGTTGATCATATTCAGTGTCTTTAATAGTACTCTTTTTTTCTTCTTTTAATTAAAACATCTTTGTTATTTTATACCAGGTAACTTATTTGATCATTATTATTATTATTTTTTCTTTTTACTTTCAAATTTTGATTTGGTTTTTTAAAATATCTAATAGTTTTCAAACGTAAACTATGTGTTGACCTAGTAGTTGTAGGTATAATTTTCACAAACTAAAAACAAAAAGTTAACCCCTCATTTGATAACCATTTCGTTTTTATTTTTGGTTTTTAAAATTTAAAGGATTTTAAAATTTAAGCCTACAACTACGACTGCACTATATAATTTTCATGATTTTGATGCTTACATTTTACTTGTGTTTTAAAAATAAAACCAAAATTTAATATCTAAAAACAAAAAAAAAGCTTCCAAATACTTGTTTTGGTTTATGAAATTTAGTTAGGAATCATAGACTTACTTAAACAAAATCTGAGACATAGGTAGAGAATTGAAGTAAATATAAACTTAAATTTTAAATATCAAAAATTAAAAACAAAATGATTCTCAAATGAAGCTTAAATGGTTATAAAAAATAGGGCTTTAATTTTTCAATAACAAAAAACTGCTCTTTTGATGTCTACTTCTTAAATAAATTGAGAGCTAATACCGATTTTAAATCGATGACGTTGGTGTTGAACTGGAGTAACACCAAACAATGAAACCACTGTGTCACTAATCTATTCGGTCAAAAAACAGCTACTATCAAATAAGAGTTAAACACCCATTTCTAAAATTAAACTCGTGAGGCGGATATTAAACTAATTTACCACCAAACAATGAAATCAATACACTACTCACACCCTTTTACCGAATGGTTCAGTGGCGCAGTAGTTTCATTGTTGGTGCTTTTCTAGTTCAACATCAGCGTCACGAGTTCGTGAAATCGGTATTTGCTTTCATTTATTTGAGTGTAGTAGACGCCCTTCATGTAGGGTTTGTTATCCCCTCCCCAATTTGTACTAAAAAAAAATACACTACTCACCCTTTGGAAAGAGAAATGGATGGAAAATAATGAAAATTAAACATGAAATATATATATATATATATTTTTAATCTCATAAATAATGTCACAGGTAACCCAATCAAAAGAAAAGTTGAGTAGGGACAGAAGTTTGAATGGAGAACAATCAAAATATCTCCTTCCTCCACTTGCTTAGCTTCCACATAAATATCCTCACCGCCATTTCTCTTCCTCGATCGCTCCATGGCGCTTTCAGCGATTTCCCCGCTTCCATTGGCCGTCTCCTTAGGGTTCCGCCGCCTTCAATCTCCAACCACGCTGAGCCGTCGCTTTTCCTGTCCATGCGCTTCTTTGAGCTCTTCGTCTTCCGAATCTAAATCGGCCAAAGCATCATCTCCCAGTGATAACGTCGGCGCCTCCAATGGAACTTCCACGCCCTTGGTTGAACCCTCCAGAGCTGCCGATTCCAACTACAACTACGCTTTTGCTAGCCCTAGTGCTCGTTCCGGTGCTGCTCTTAATCCGATTCTTGGGTTTTTGCAGTCCGCTGAATCCTCAATCGAGAGGGTAATTGCTTCTTCTTCTTCTTCTTCTCTCTCTCTCTCTCTCTCTCTCTCTCTCTCTATTTTGTTTTTGTTTTCAATTAGGTTTCCGTTTTTGTTCTACCCCTGTTGTTTAGTTTCCCCTGTTGAAGTTGAAATTTTGTGCTGGTTGTGAGTTTAATCTATACCAAATTGAAGTTGAACTCGTATACTATTAATTTTACAGTTAGAAGGTGATGAGGTTAATTTACAGTGGTCATGAATTGATGATTAGTCGCTTAGTTCCATAGTTCAATGAGAGTAGTGGAGGTTATAGATATAAAAGAAATAAATAAATAATTTCAACCTTTTTTATTTTGGGTTGATTGATGATTTAACCTGATTGAACATGATATCAAGACTGAGTTCATACCTCCTCCAAGTCAGTAATATCCCTAATTAATTTTGATTTTCACTAAATAAGCGTTTTCAAATTTCTTAGCCTACAAATGGAGCAGTGTTGATGCAATTAAATTTACTCAATTTATCGATCTAACCTTTTGAGTTGATAGAGATTTAATATAATTCAACCATTACTATTAATTCAATGATTGTTTTGGGAGTGGATACGTGTGAGGAATTAAGTATGTAAACTACCAAAATTAGTAGGATGGGGTAGATGAGGAAAAAATGATACGGCAGGACTCGAACTCAAGACTTCCTATTGTAATACTATGTTGAATTATGTTAACCATCAACCAACCCAAAAGCCTAAGTTGATAGGTTGGCGTAAATTTAATTATATCAACTAACACTCCTCATCACTTGTGGACTTATAAACTTTAGAAATGTCTTACAAGTAGAATTAATTTTAAATGGGAAGGAAAACAACACAACAAGGACTCGAACTCGTGACTTCTGCTTGAATTACGTAAGCCACCAATTAACCTAAAAATTTAATCTAGTAGGTTTCGGTATAATTTAATTATATCAACTATCAAATTTTTTTTTTTTTGATTGGTTTCGTTCAATTATGTAATGGGCTAATGACTGTACTTGTAACATCTGATGTTAAGCAGGTTATTTTTGACTTCCGTTTCTTGGCACTGCTTGCTGTTGGGGGTTCACTGGCGGGTTCATTCTTGTGCTTTCTCAATGTACACTCCACCTTTCCTTTATTAATTCTCTTGAGAAATTACTATACAAGTTTGGGTGCTTTACAAAAAAATTGTTCCACTATGCAGCTGAATTACTTTTTCTTGATGTTTTGGATATATATATATATATAAATTGAAGATATGTCGGGTAGAAAGAGTTGTTAAACAAGTTTTTCTATTGGATAATCTTCTTTTCAATTGAGCTTGTATGGTGAATTTTGATGGTAAAGACTAAAGATACTTGGCCAACTCAATATTGTTCTGAATCCTGATGGCCATGTTAGATTAACATGTCATACAAGAAAAACAGATGTTCTTTGCGAAAATCTAAATCAGTTGTTCTTGCGTTTTCATAAATCTTGTAATGAGTTTAATCAAAATTTTTAATCATTTTTAGTTTTCTAAAATCTGATTCAACTATTACACTTGGGTTAGTATTGGTTGTTTGGTTCCATAAGGAAATAGAACATAAGTACTTGTTGCATTGTTCGAACGCCTAGAGGATAAATAGTTAGGCATAAATATATCACTAATTGGGTATGATAAATTACATGAATATCATTTGGGGTTTAGGTTTTCTACTTTTCTTTTCTTGTTGTTATCAGTAGCAAACTTTGTAAGCTTAAAGTGATCAACAATACAAGTTGAACAATGCTTGCTTTTTACTGCATGTTTTGAGGAAAAGAGAAATCTACCCATTTTTTTCATGAATTTGATCAATATGATGTATAAGAAAATTCGTTTTTTGTTCTGAAGTTTCTATATTTTTATCTATGTTACCGCAATTGTACGTGTAGTTTGACGACTCTCAGTTTGACTGAAGGGCTGCGTTTATATTGCTGATGCATATAAAGTTTACTGGTCGAGCTGTGTTAAAGGGATTCACACCGGACAAATGGTTCTACGACTTGTTGAAGCTATAGGTTGGATCCCGGATATTAAACTACTATATCTCTTTTTATATGCTGGAAGCATGAAGCTGCTAACTGCATTTAAAAAATATGTTTCTTTTATTTTTTTAAATCTTACCTTGTGTTAAAGTAGATTGTCAATGAAGTATGAACCACCATGGAGTGACCTAGTGGTCAAGAAGGATCTTGGGATGCTTAAAGTAATGGGTTCAATTCATGGTGGCTACCTACGTAGGAATTAATTTTCTATGGATTTCCTTGACAATTAAATGTTGTAGTGTCAAGTGGTATCTCCTGTGACAATAGTCGAGGTGCGCATATGCTAGCCCGGACAGTCACGGATATCAAAATAAAAAATTGTTATTGTCACGGTCACTTGCAAATGTAAACCCACTGGTCGTAAATATTTGTGGATCTTGCCAAAAGAGCAGTAGCTCAGTGGCATCAATATACACTCAAGGACCATGAGGTCACGGGTTCGAATCTCCCGCCCCCAATTGTTGTAATCTCAAAAAAAAAAAAAAAAAAAAAATTATGGATCTTTTTCTCTTGTTCATAAAACGATAATGAATTATTACATCATCATAATGCAGATGTATATCTTGCTGGAACCGTCATGTTAATCTTTGGAATGGGCTTATATGGATTATTTATCAGTAACGTGTCTCCTGATGAACCTCCTCCTGTTGATCGTGCCTTGAAAGGATCCTCACTGTTTGGAATGTTTGCCTTGAAGGTAAATATTGACTTGTTACTTTTAAGAAAATCAACAATGTTCTTTGAGTATGCATTTTCCAGCACCACTGGATATCAGGTTTTAGATATTTATTTGATTCACAAAGTTCAAACACCTAAATTGTTTTTATCAATTAGCAAGTAAATAATATCACATTGTTCAAACATAAAACCTTTTGGCACTATACCATGCTATTTTTTGTGATATTTATGAGTGTCTTGGTTAGCTTACGCACGTCTCGACTATTCTCATGATAGAACCGCCTGACTCTACTATATACAGTTGCAAGATTATTGGTAGGAAGCTGATTCTTAGGTTGATGGTCGCTATGAATTTATGATTTCATGTCAAATCACTTTATCGTATGGTGTGTGTGTATATATATATCTTAGGAGGTGTTTGTTTGCAAGAGTGATTATGGTAGGTTTGGGTATTTAGAGAATAGAGGTTAGTATAAGGGTATATGCGCAATTATTTGGAGAGCTTGTTAGAGAATATGATTATAAATAGAGAGGACAGAGGTGAGTGAGGAAAGGATCCAAATATTGAGAGTTTTCTTAGGGTTCAAGAGAAGTTTTCTCTAGAGAAAGGGTGGTTCCAAATTCCTATCAAAACTTGGTTTATCTTGTAGTTTTTGGGTATTTGATATTAATATAGATGGTGGTATCTATCAAATTATTTTCAGTGATTAAAAATGAGGAGCTATTTTGAGTGATTATAAAGAAGAAATTGTCGTAATAGCTCTTTTGGATGTGACTTTTATAGAGTGGTTATAAAAGTTCATTTTTAATCGTTCAATCAAAACCCGAAACAAACCCCTCCTATTATAGCATTGGATGGTGTGAGCTTGATTAAATCTTTAATGGTCTATGAAGATTACTGTTTGGGCATTATTCAGTGAGGATGAATATCTTGGTATTTGTATTATCTTGAATCTTTTGGGATAGAGATAGTTCTTACTTATGATCCATGTATTTTTACATTTCTCTCCTTCCTTTCATGGATGGCATTTGTAATTTTGGTGTTATTGGCTACAGGAGAGGCCAAAGTGGATGAAAATCAGCTCTCTTGATGAGTTGAAAACAAAAGTTGGACATGTTATTGTCATGATTCTCTTAGTAAAAATGTTCGAACGAAGCAAAATGGTAACGATAGCGACCGGTCTCGATCTACTGAGCTATTCAGTCTGCATTTTCCTGTCATCTGCTTCTTTATACATCCTCCATAATCTACACAGGCCGGAATAGGAATATAAAGCCAGTAAGCCAAGAAAGAGCATATTATTGCCTTATTAAATCTCGTAAACTCGTCCGAGCTTCGAATCGTTTGTTCGGTTTTTGGATGGTCTTGTTTCTTATGATGTCTTTGTAAGAGCTGAATGCATTGCTTCCTGTCCAAAATCTCCTGGTATCAGAAAATATTGCAGTTTACTTTAGGGATAATGTGTATACTTGTGGTCTAATTATATTGTATATATAATTTCAATGATACAAACATGATTGCTTGTACTCATTCGATTTGATCATTTGTTAGGGGGTTCTTCTTGGGGAGTTTTGTTTGTAAAATTGTGGAGTGATTATTTTGAATGATTAGAAATGATGAGTTATTATGAGTGATTAGAAAGAAGAAATTGTAGTAATAGCTCGTTTGGATGAGATTTTTAAAAAATGATTATAAAGTCAATTTATAATAGCTTCATCGAAACAAACAGCTCCTTGTTGCTTTAGCCATTGACTGATAATGTTTATTTGTAGTTGTGTTTAGTTAGAGTGAAGCTTGTCAAAGAAACTGCTAAGACAAATCCATGTATAAGGTATTTGGGTTGAAGGGATGAACTTTTGTTTTTGTTTTTGTTTCATTTTAATTTATTTTAGTTCTTGAATTTTGAATTTTGTTGTACTTGATCTTGAATTTTCAAAAATTCAGTTTTAGTTTAAGTAGTTTCAAGAAATAAAATAAAATTGGTTTGGTAGTAAATTTGAAGTCAATATTAATTGAAATTGGTTAAATAATTTTAATATCACAAAAGGTAAAATATGAAAACATTTTTTAAATTATGAAGATAATAATTTTTTTATAGAAAAATAAACAATTTGTTTTTTGAGAAGGTCAATTTAAGTTTTTTTTTTTTTAGTTTAATGATCAAAATAAAATATATTTTAAAGTTTAGAAATTAAAATTATTTTTTTTATATATAATTCAATTACTAAAATGAATTAAAATTTAAAATTTAAAGATTAAAAATGAAAGAAAATTCAGAATAAAAATGTAGAAATATTTGTATAGCATGATATCATATTTAATTCATAGACTAGTTATGATTATGCCTTCATTAATATCCATTAATACTTATATATATCATGAGGTTAGTACATGCACAAACTTGTGAGACATTTTAGGATAGCATTAAATGTAATTTGATTCAACAAAGTCTAAATGGAAGGAAAGGAATTCTTCTCAACTTCATGAAAAGCAAATTCATCATTTCATATTCCATTTGACAAAATCATTTTATTACTCGTTTAATTAAATAAATAAATAATAAAAAAAAGTTAAATATAGTTTGTTTTCTTGTAATTGTTTACTATATAGTTTTCACTAACTTGATTTTGAAAACAATATTATGTAACAAAAAAAAGCAAGGCTACAAGATCAACAAATCCATGAGGTTAGACTTCTATTACGGACATAAAAGAGAGAAACATTTCTTTTTTCCAAGTCAACACGGTGAGCTTAAGCAGCAATATCTGTTCCCAATGAATGTTCTTCAAGATTCTAGGTTAGAGACCTATCTGTGACATTCATTTATAATTTTCATTTCTTTGATGTTTCTCGATATCTGACCTATGGATAGACGTGATTACTCCCCGGTATAGTGGAGTAAAAAACTTTGATTTCAAAAAAAAAAAAAAAAGCAAAATCTCAAATTTAATATTTTTGCATAAAATTCACATTATTTTGTAGTGAAATACTATAAGATCAACAAGTCCATGAACTTAGACTTATGTTACGAACATAAAAATGAAAAACTTATCTTTTTCTAAGTTTTCGAATACAATTTATAACTCAAGTAACATGATGTACGATTTAATACTTGAATAATCAAGACGTTATCGGTTCTAATGTGTGACTTCCATGAGCATGAAGTTCGCTCTCTCTCTCTCTCTACTTTTTAGAGAGAGAAGAACTCTCTTTGAGCTTCTAGATAGCTTTGTTGGAAACTTGCTTGTGGGCGGGTTCTCTTAGAAGACCCGATCGTGGGCTCCAGATTTGGGTTCGGGTTACGGGTATGTGGGCCCAGTTTTTTGTTGTTGTTGTCTATGACAGGCTTTATTTGGGCTACTAGATTTATTCTTGTTGGGTTGGTACTGTTTTATATGTTTATGAAGTTGGATCTATTATTAGTTTAGGTCTAGGTGTTAGGCCTGCTAGGTTTATTTTGTTGTTTGGTTGTGTTCTTCCTTTGTAGTGCAATGGATGTTGGAGGTTTGGTCATTAGTCCTTTGTTGGAATTAGTTGATAAAAGATTTGTTTAGTCGATTCGAGACAAGAATAGGCTGTTGTTGAACTTACGCTTTCTCTTAAATACTTTGGTAAGAGCTTGCACTTCAAGTAGTCTCTACGCTCCAAGCGTTATCCTTCAAAGTCATTGGAAGTTACTTTTGTGGTTTTGACTGTGTTTGTCTTGCCTACGCACGAATATATGTTTCTAGGTTTGTTAAGGTACTGATTTAGATTAAATGAATTATTGATTAGGGTACCCTTTATCTTTTGGTTTTATATTTGGCCGATCACCTTCAAATTT
>JBBMEG010013124.1:0-26458 GCA_037832605.1 Cyclanthera cordifolia
TCGAGATCCAGTGCTGAATCAGAGTATAGAGCGATGGCCCAGTCAGTGTGTGAGTTGATCTGGCTACGACAACTCCTCAATGAAATCGGGTTTGAAACCATTATCATTTAAGTGAACTGTGAAGCTTTGAACTTTATTGAACCATTTAAGATTGAACGGTCCACGATGAAGTTAGTAGCTTTCATCGACGCTTAAGATTGTGCCACTCATTGCTTCGGTTGTCGATCTTGATCACGCATGACCTTCACGTAGCAGACACTTCTCTTCCACGAACAAAACCTTTCGTTTCCATTTAGTCTTTCATTTTGTTCGAATTTCCTTCCTCGTTCAGAGAGAAATGAAAATTTGACAATCTCATGCCATAATTTCGTCCTTCTTGAGCATGCTTTGATGTTTTGGCTTTCTCAAAATCTTTTTTTGCTCTTATTCAAAGGTAACCTTTCTATTCTTTTGTTTTTCTCTTTTCTTCTTGTTTTCTTTATACTGCCTTTTTAATGCTTTTAATTGTTTTGTATGCGAGACCAAAAATAAAAGGTTTATCATAAAAGAGTAGAGAGAAAGAAATCAACACAGTCGATATATCTGGTTCGACAAATAGTGCTTACGTCCAGGGAGAGAACCATGTATTTTTATTTTTCCAAATCACCAAAAAACCACACCTAAATACTTTTTCTCTCTGCATTTTATACTTCGAGAAGTACAAGAAATTTATACAAGCTTAGGTAGAGATTTAGGTGGTTAGAGCTTAAGTAGTTAAAGGCTTGTTACAAAACTGTTATGTAGGCTGTTTAGAAATCAGTTGCTCTTTGAACCAACATCAGTTTAGAAGTAGTAACAATACTCTTGAATGTTTTGCTTAAAGACCTCACAAGGGTGAGATGGATTGATGCAATTTTTCATTCACATAACAGGTTTGCTAACAAATTCAACAAACAATTGCCTTAGCCATATAAAATTCATTACAATGCATATTTTGACACACTCATTTTCCCATCGATCTTCGCCACATAAATTAGGCCAAATTTAATATATTTGGGGGTAGTGTATATAATATATGCACAGTAACTATATATCCTTAAAGTTGAGTTTTTGGGTCATTACACTTTGGTTTAGGATGAGCAGCTCAGAGCACCCTTCGACCCTATTCGGTAGTACGCCATTCCTATTATAGTTGTCTAGGGTTTTTCCCTCTTAGGGGTGTTGGTAGCTCGAGTGTGAGCTAGTGGGAACTAAGTCCCAAGTGGTAGTTTGACTGATGTGACATGAGATTGAATTTTGCTAGATTGTTGGGTCTGTTGAGATCAGCCAGTTATGTACTGATCTCTATGATCTGCCTATGTTGATCATGTTAGTCCTGATATGTTGTTGACTAGTAGCTTGTACGATATTACATGTTTAACTGCTCATTTTCGGTGGATGTTATATGTTGTACCCTTTAGGAGGAGTTCTTATTGAGTGTTTCTAGTACTCACCATTTTCTTCAGATTACTATTTCAGGTACAAGGCTAGATCATGATGGTTGAGCTGAAAAAGCTGAAGATGGACTCCATGGGCTTAGCTCGTTGTTTAGAGTCGTTATCCATTTTCATTGGTTTAGAGAATCGACTTATTTATTATTTCAGGTTGGACAAATAAATTTATTTGAACGGGACCCTGGTATTATGTTTTGAACGGTTATGAAGTTATTTTCTATTTTATTTTAATGAGTGGCATGTGTGAATAAAATGAATTTATTTTCTATCTTGTTGATGAATTATTTAAAGCATGTACCAGTAAAATCAATATTTAGTACTCGCTAGAGTCGAGTCTTTACAGTATGTACTAGAAGGGATGATCAAGGCAGTTGAATATGATCGAAAAGACTAGTGTAGAATTGTATAACTATACGAGTTTGAGTCTTTATTCTATTGATTATTGGTTTTATTTAGACTCCATCTTTTAGTTTTGATTTAGCTACTCTTTTGTATTTAGCAATTTTGTATCTGAAGTCAGGTTTTATATTTAAGCTTGGTTTAGGCGTATTTGAATTTCCTTGATAACTTGTTTTTAGTTTTATCATTTATGGATTTTCAAGTATTATTTACAACCAAAATTTTTACCGCTTTTTCAAGCATGTTAATAACTTTCCTTGTTTGACTATATAGGTGGTTATAAAAACCGGCTTATCCATGTTCAACATTCGTTTTATCCAAAAAATCGACAACCATGGATCAATGAACACCTCAGTGAAAACATTTTTACCTCTGACTTTATTTTCTGATCATTTTCCTTAAAAAAGCTTTTATTTTCTCATTAAAAATTGAGTTTTCTACCATCTCTAGGCTTTTAAGCTTTGTTTTCATGTCTACACATTTTCTCTCTCTAAACATTTCTTGAAAAGAAAAAAACCCATAATAAACCATAATCCTTTCCCTTCCGATTCTGATTGAAAGACAAAATTTATTTTCACCATGCCGTAATTATTCTGATTATATTTTCATCAACTAATTCTCATAATCCAAAGTTTCAGACAATATTTTAATTGAATAATGGTGTATTTGTCAGGTAGTCATTTAATTTTGTTGTCTATTCTATCATAACATAATATTTTTAAGTAGGACCTTAACAAATTGGAGGACCACTAGTGTGGTTTACTTTCTTTTCCTTCACGATTTAATGCTATAGAGTATTCATGTGGGAAAAATTATTGAGCTTACCTAACTTGGCAGTATTCAATTTGACATTGATAATAAAAGAAAAGATGTGACAACCCGTTCTTAACATATGTAAGGATGAATCGAGGTGTCAAAAACTATACATGAAATTCTTTTAAAATTTCGGCAGAGTTTCTCTTAAAAATGGAGAAACTGCACTAGTAAAAATCATAACCTGGACATTTGTAATACTGTTTCAAATCATCCTGCTATTCCAAAGGCCAAATACAGAGTTGAGTGCTCGTTTTAAATCAAAACACATGCCAATACCAAAATGATTCAAAATGATGCATATACAAAACTATGCAAAAGTAGAAAGACTCTACACGTGTCAATAACTAGTCCTTTCCCCCTCCGGTCGCCTAGCTGCCTCCATCAACAGTCCTGGTATAAACCTGGACTTGTGGATGGAAGCCACAACCAACATAAAACGAAGGGTGAGTCGTGAAAATCAGTAAGAGAAACCCGTGCGGGTATGCAAGCATACAATGACGAACGTTAACATGTATTTACAATTAAGTCTATGAAAATCACAACAAATGAAGGGAAATCATCCCAACTCCCGAGAACACGAGTCACCTGGTCCGATGACCCTAAGACAGTTCTCGAGGAGGGCCTCACTGGCCAATGCCGTGAGACCTGGAAAGCCACTACCCGAACTCTCCCGGGTACGACAGAGTGCCTAAGGGCAAGGGTCAACCACTAGAGTCGCCCATGCTATCCTGGGTCCCACCGGCAAGATGGAGTCAATCTCGAACACTACAGGTACCACTCACGGTGCAAAGCCGAGAGCGATCCAACCTGCTAGCGCGACTCTCACTTATGCCTAAGCAAATTCGACTGCTTACTGCCTAGCAAGTTTCCACTCCAACTCTTGCGATGAGAAATAACTGACCGATGTCCGATTCCACTATCACACCATGTACGCCTTAAACCACTAAGCTAGGTTACACGTATGGACGACCCGGTTTCCAGTCGATACTAAGTTCCTGCGTCCAACCCTACACCCCTATGGGTGGCCCCTTGACGTGTCACGCAAACAATAGACCCAATGGTCTACTGCAACCACCCTATGGCGGGGAGGAGACGTGCCTAGACCGAATGGCCGACACGCTCACTCCATTAAGGAAAGTGACTCGATCAAGCAACAACCAATTTCTAAACTATACAATTATGAAGAAGTCATGCATTACTTTCCTAAAGTCTTTCCACACATTAACGATGAAATATCTACGAACAACAACAACATATGATCGAAGTCCTAGCCTACCAGATCACAGACCACATGTTTTCAAATTCAAAAAGTTAATAACGAGCAGCAAACAACATATAATAAAAGTCCTAGCCTACCAGATCATAGACCACATGCTTTCAAAATCAAAAAGTAAATAACGAGCAGCAAAGAACATATAATCAAAGTCGTAGCCTACCAGATCACAGACCACATGCTTTCAAATTCAAAGAGTAAATAACGAGCAGCAGACAACATATAAACAACCATCCAAGCAAGAATACAACTCCTAATGCACTCGTTAGGATCCCTTACAGAGCAATAAAAAGTGGTAAGACAGCAGCTTGAGCGAGTCCAAAAATGCCTCAACGAGCTTAAGCTTCTTTTCCTACAAGAAACCAAGGCCATCAATTAGCGTCGACGCCTACGCGACTCGTTACAACTAAGTAAAGGTCTACCCAAAGCTTCTAAAATAAAGGAAAGATCGAACACAACGACCATAAACGGAAAGCGAACCCGACACACTTAAAACAAAGCTGAAACAACAAGAAAAAGAACTTTTTGCCCCCAACGAATACCTTAAAGACCTACCCGAACTAATAACTCACCCCGACGACGAACCTTCTCCAAACCTTTCAATCTAAAGAGACCAAATCACACGATTAAGAGAGCAAGCTACATTTTAAGTAAGGAATAACCGAAACGACACAAACCGACGAAGAAAATCGAGCTTACCCGCGGCTACAAGTCGAGCCCAAACACTGCCGAGAGAGAGAGGTTGGGATGAAGCCGACTGAGGGAGAGACAGCGAGGGTCGGACAGCTCGACGACGGGCGACGGACGCGCCGCGCGTCGCGAGGAGCTCGGCGACGGCGTGAGTGAGAAGGGAGAGAGAGACGCACGGGCTTGGGTCGCGAAGAGTGAGAGGGCGAGAGGGGGCGCGCGGGTTAGCCGACGACGGTGAGTACGAGAGAGAGGGGGCCCGGCCGATGAGGAAGACGGGGGGGGGAGGGGGTAATTTAGGCCAGTTTTTTTTTAAATTTTAAAAACAATAATTTAAATGAAATTTAAAACTTACCTATTAAGTGGATTGTCACAATACTCCCCCCCCCCTTCAAAGGCTTTCGTCCCCGAAAGCTCACTTAAGAGTCAAACAACTCAGGATGCTTGGAGCGTATATCCTCCTCAAGCTCGCAAGTCATAACTTCTCCCGTTCGGCTTTTCCAAAGAATTTTTACCAAGCTCACCTCTCGATTTCGCGAAATCTTTTTATCAAACTCAAGGATTCTCGCTGGCTTTTCCTCAAAAGTCAAGTCCTCATTAAAGGTCAAGGATTGGTAATCAATCACATAGGATGGGTCGGCAACATACTTGCGTAGCATTGATACGTGAATAACATAACAGGTCGCGGATAGGGCTGGTGGTAATGCCAAACAATAAGCCACAACTCCAATTCTTTCCAATATTTCAAAAGGTCCCACAAACCTTGGGCTTAACTTTCCTTTCTTTTCGACCTTGAATACGCCTCGCATATAAGAAACCTTCAAAAACACATGATCACCAACCTCAAACTCTAAGGATCTACGTCGAATATCAGCGTAGCTTTTCTGCCTACTCTAGGCCGTTATCATTCTTGACCTAATCTTTTGTATAGCATCAAGAGTCACTAGCAACAACTCTGGACCGAGCATCTGGCGCTCACCAACTTCGTCCCAGTACACAGGAGATCGACATCGCTTACCATAAAGAGCCTCAAAGGGAGCCATCTCTATTGACGAGTGGTAGCTTTTATTATATGCAAACTCCATTAGATGTAAGTGATCACCCCAATTCCCAGCAAGATCTCGAGTCTGGTTCAACCTTTCAGTTTGACCATCTATTTGCGGATGAAAAGCGGTACTGTAAGAACACTTTGGCCCTAAAGGTTCCATAAACTCTTTCTAGAAGTTAGAAGTAAACCAGCAATCTCTGTCTGACACGATGCTGACTGGAACACCATGGTACTTTACAACTTCAGTCATAAACAGCTGAGCCCATTGTTCTGCAGTATACGTGGGCTTTCTAGGAATAAAGTGAGCACTTTTTGTCAAGCGATCTATAATTACCCAAATCATAGAGAACCTCTTCGGTAATGTAGGCAAACCGACTATGAAATCCATTGAGATTTGCTCCCACTTCCATTGAGAAACCTCCAAGGGTTGCAAAAGCCCTGCCGGCTTCTGCCTCGGCGCCTTAACCAACTGACAGGTAATACACTTACTAACGTGAGTTGCAATATCCATGCGCATACTGCTCCACCAATAAAACTGCCTTAAGTCCTGGTACATCTTTGTACCTCCCGGATGCCACGAGAAGGGCAAGTTGTGCGCCTCGCTCAACAACTCTTCGCGGATCTCTGAATCTTCAGGCACACACAAACGATTATTCAGCAACAATCCTCCATCAGAAGATACTGAGAACCCATTATTTGGATTCGTTCGCGCCAAATTTAGTAACTCTAGCATCTTAGGGTCCTTTGAATGACTTGCTATAATTTGCTGCCTCCTAGTAGGACGTACTCTTATCTGAGCTAACCTGGCAGTAGTTTCTGCTAACATCACTGTGATGTCGGCCCATTCTAACTCCCTACGCAAAGGGTGTTGGCGAACTACAAGCACTACAGTATGAGTTGACTTCCTACTTAAGGCATCAGCAACAACGTTTGCTTTTTCAAGGTGATACAAGATCTCACAATCATAGTCCTTGACCAACTCGAGCCATTGACGTTGCCTCATGTTCAGTTCCTTCTGAGTATAAAAGTACTTTAGGCTTTTGTGATCCGTGTAGATCTGGATTTTCTCTCGATATAAGTAGTGTCTCCAGATCTTCAACACGAACACAACAACAGCTAACTCAAGGTCGTGCATTTGGTAGTTTTGCTCGTAAAACTTCATTTTCCTAGATGCATATACCATCACCTTACCCCGCTGCATCAAAACACAGCTAGACCTTTCTTAGAGGCATCATTGTACACCACAAAACCTTCTGACCCTTCAGGATCTAATAACCTTGGGGCGGTTGTCAGACGTCGTTTCAACTCATGGAAGCTCGTTTCACAGACATTAGACCGTACAAAAGCATTACCTTTCCGGGTTAGAAGAGTCAACGGTCCTGCCAACTTAGAAAAATTAGGAACAAACCTCCTGTAATACCCGGCCAAACCCAGAAAACAGCGCACCTCGGAAACATTAGAAGGCCTAGTCCAAGAATTTATAGCCTCAATCTTGGCCGGATCTACCGAGATACCTTGCTTTAAGACTACACGACCAAGGAAGGCAACCTGATCCAACCAAAACTCACACTTAGAAAATTTGGCATAAAGCTTGTTTTCTCTTAAGGTGCTCAACACTGTCTCTAGGTGTTTCTCATGCTCTGCTTCTGACTTGGAGTAGACTAATATGTCATCGATAAAAACTATCACAAACTTATCAATAAATTGTTTGAAAACTCAGTTCATCAAGTCCATAAAAGCTGCGGGGGCATTAGTCAAACCGAAGGACATAACTACAAATTCATAGTGACCATACCTCGTCCTGAATGTTGTCTTCGGGATATCCTTTTCCTTGATTCTCAAATGGTGGTAACCTGACCTCAAATCAATCTTCAAGAATACTGTAGCTCCTTGAATTTGATTAAACAGATCGTTGATCCTAGGTGAAGGGTATTTGTTCTTCATCGTAACCTTATTTAACTCTCGGTAATCAATGCATAAACGCATCGATCCATCCTTCTTTTTCACAAACAAAATCGATGCCCCCCAAGGAGACACACTAGGTCGAATAAAACCGATGTCTAGCAACTCTTGCAATTGCTCTTTTAACTCCTTAAACTCAGCCGGTGCCATCCTATACGCTGCTTTAGAGATATGCATTGTTCCCGGCTCTAGCTCTATAGCAAAATCCACCACCTTGTGAGGCGGTAAACCTGACAACTTCTCGGGGAATACATCGGTAAAGTCCCTAACCACAGGCACGAAGTTAACACTCATCTTGGCACTGTCAACTCCAGACAATGATGTCAAGTACCTCCAAGCTTCTTTGGATAACAATTTCCTAGCCTTTGCTCCAGAAACAATCGGAGGACAACCCTTAACCCTGGTTCCCTTAATTTTTACTCGCAACCATGAAGGCAAATCGAACGTCACTTCCTTGTTCCGACAATCAATCGAAGCGTAGTTCTCTGCGAGCCATTCCATTCCTAGAATGGTATCAAACTCCTATAAGGGAAGGACTATTAACTCGACGTCAAAGGATTCCCCAACAATCTCTACTTGCCCAGACTTTAGATTTTGAGAAGCTACTACACTCGGCCCTACTGGTGTGCCAACCACTATTTCAAAACCAAAAGGTTCTAGTTTTAAGCAAGTTTGGCGTACAAAATCACCAAATATAAAATAGTGTGTAGACCTAGAATCAAACAAAACACACGCAAGGTGACCAAGGATAGGTAGCGTACCTACTGCCGTGGCGTCAGACTAGTCTGCCTCCTTCTTGTTAGTTGCAAAGATACGACCCTACCGCTAGACCTGACGCCCAGCCTGAGTTCCAACCACCCTGAGTTGTGCCTGAGTGCACTCCCTAGCAAAGTGGCCCTCTTTGCCACAATTATAACACATCTTGGCACCAGATTCGCACATTTCGAGGTGATTTTTACTACAACCTTTGTACGCCTGACACTGCTTTGGTGGAGATGCAACCATAGGCTTCTAGCCCCTGAACTAGTTCTGAAATGGTTTCTTTTGCTTTTGCCCCTTGGATCCAGATGATCCATCACTGTCAAACTTCCTCTTGGCCTTTTCGACCATGGCAGTCTTAGCATATGGTACATCTAACTTTCTCGCAATTTGCACAGTAGCTGAGAAGGTTTGTGGAGCTAAGGCATCCATAGTACCTCGAATCTCCTCTCGAAGACCTGTGATAAAACACCTGATCCTTACCTTTTATGAGGGAATCATATCCTTTGCATAGCGTGACAGCCTAGCAAAATCCTTCACATAAAGTGCAATGGGCATGTTGCCTTGTTTCAACAGCAAGAACTCAACAGCTTTCTGATGCTTCTCTACCTCTGAGAAGTACATGCCAAAGAACATTACCTTGAACTCCTCCCAGGTGGTTGGTTCATCGCCTTCAGGTAAGGCTTCTAACTTCGAATCCCACCAATCCTTGGCGTCGTCCTGTAGAGTCTATACAGCGCACATGATTTTTTGTGCTTCAGGGCACTCATGTACTTGAAAATTCTTTCCAAGGCCACCAAACACCTCTCATCAACGATAGGGTTTTCCGAGGTGGCATTAAAGATCAGAGGATCCCATATCTTGAACTAAATATATATATATATATATATATATATATATATATAATATTTTTATTTAAAATAAAACTTCAATATTCTTTAACAATCTTTTAATATATTTTGTATTTTAAGAATTTCAAAATATACAAAAAATTTAAGCTTACAAATATTTAATCTCAAATATCGTCATTAATAGTATATCATACCATATTTTTATTTATATTCCGGAGAGTCCATAATTGAAAAGTTTAGTTTAAGCTTTTGTTTTTATAATAGATCTTATCTAAAAAAAACAAACTTAATCTTATATAGTTTTAAAATTTAATTAGGGTATTAGAAAAAGTAAGATTAACAATTGAAGAAAAATTTAAATTACGTATTGATGTTTACAAAACATAATAGGAAGACCAAGATGATTGAAAACTTCTCAAAAAAAATAAAGGTTAAAATTGATAAACTACCAAATAAAAAATAGATAAGCATATAGAAACAATAATTTAAGGGTAGTATAATTATTTTTTTTTTCATTTTTTCTATTTATTGCTTAATTAAACTTATACTATTTTGTATCTTTTTTATATTTTAAATTAAACCGTAATTATAATTATGATGAGAGATTTAAACTCATGACATCTTAGTATGAACACACGTTATAATATTTGAACTATTGCTATTGTTGATATTCGTAAATAAACATTTGAATCATACCCAATTTATTTTTCTTATTTTCTTTCTTCTTCCGCGTTATGCTATTTTTAAACGAAGTTTTCAAACTTCTCGACTCTTTTTGTTTTGTTAGAAAATTAACTTGTTAATTTAAAATTTTTGTTAGAAAATCAACATTTGAAAGACAACGTAGCTTCAAATATGATACGAACTCGACTTTTATAGTGGAAGTAGCATATATGATTTATATTAATCAACATAGCCAACAAAGAATGAATTGGAGTAGCCAATCTCTTCTATTTTTTGATTCCACAAGACTTTGTTCAAAATTTTATACTTATCCTTTTTGAGCTTGAGAACATAACATACTATTTTAGAAAAATCTATAGTTTGAATTGCTACAATTATTTAATTATGCTCTTGTTATTAAATTTGAAGCTAATATGTAGTATGTTCTACCAATATAGAAACATGGAAATACATCTAGCGACATAAAACTTGCTCGTGGGAAGTCTTAATTCAATTAGATTCAAATGATAAAAATATTAAATTGTGTTTCATAAACTATTCCATGTGAGTAAATAAGAAAATATAATTTAATATTTTAACATAATTAGCTTTAAAGCTAGTTCCAAGTAACCCAAGTAGAAATTATGAAAAAAAAAAAAATCTAGTGACATAAAACCTGCTCGTGAGCTAAAATTTAAATTCAATTAGATTCATTTAAGCTATCAAATTATGTTCTTTTTCTAAACCATGTGGCTGAATTTAGAAAATATAATTTAATATTTTATCATAATTAATTACATGTAATAAAGTAAAAATTTATGTGAGATAAGATTGACCATATTACACTAGATTAATTATAATTTTATGTTTATTATCCAAATGTGATTCTAATCAACTGTATTATACTATTAATTAATAAAAAGATGTTAGGACTACTCTTTAATTAAATTAAATTATATGAGTCACTTAAATATAATAAATATTCTCACTGAATTATTGTTTTAAACAATATATTTATACTATTTTATAATCTAACTTAATATTTCACGAAGAATACAATAATCAGGTAAACAAAACATAGATAATATAAATACAAAATTGAGTCACCAATTTATTAATTTGTTTTTGGAGAAATAATATTATTTAACTTAATATTTCATGAAGAATAACAATAATCATGTAAACAAAATATAGAAAATATAAATACAAAGTTGAATCACCAATTTATTAATTTGTTTTTGGAGAACTAATATTATTTAACTTAATATTTCAAGAAGAATAACAATAATCATGTAAACAAAATATAGATAATATAAATACAAAATCGAATCACCAATTTCTTAATTCATTTTTGGAGAAATAATTATCTAACTTAATATTGAATGAATAATTATAAAAATAATTATATAAACAAAAAATATATAATATAAATATAAAATTGAGTCATCAATTTATTTATAAAGAAATAATATTATCTAACTTAAAATTACACGAATAATTATAATAGTAAGAATGCAAAAGAGAAATATATAGATAATATAAAAATAAAATTGAGACACAAATTTATTTATGATGAAATAATATTTATCTAATATAATTTTGCATAAATAATTATAAAAATAATAATGCAAACAAAATATAGATAAAATAAAATAAAATTGAATCATTCATAACTAATTCATTAAAAAACAATTCCATTATGCAATAATTAATTAAAATTAGTATCTCAATATTTTATTTTAGTAGCCAAAGCGAACATTGTTCAGCTAGATAAGCATTAACATCCGTTTGATCTGTGATTCGAGTCTCCAGAAGTTGTAAACTAAAAAAAAAAAAATTAAAAAAGAAATTCAACTGATGACAATAGATTAATTTAGCAAAGAACCAATATGTAGATCAAAATTGTCATCTACCATAATAGTTATCCAACGTAAATATATATATAAGAATTTGTGAGTTTAACTTTCACGTACGATACCGTAAAAGTCAGTGACACGTTGATTTCATTGTTTGAAGTTAATCTAGTTCAATAGTCGGGTTCGATCATCATCTTCAATCCTTAGCAATGAACGCTGCTAATAAAATATTATTGCTGTTTTTCTGTACAATGAATTTTCGGTAACTCTTAAGATAATTCTTTTCGTTTGAAATTTTACTCAACCTTGATCATACTGAAATTTATAAAGAAAAACACAAAAACAAAACATTTATCAAACTAAGACAATTATTGGAAAGTGCGGCATCCATTTCAAAACCAATTACTATGGAAAGAATAGCTTACTTTATCTTATATGTCTCAAAATTTTTACATTTTCGAGTGGAAGAAGTTCTAAGGTGAGTATCTTTAATAATGATTGACAAAATCGATTGTTCCTGTGAAAATGTGTTTGGTGAGAGAGATAAACCAAAATAAAGCTACAAAAATAAGAACGTATATTAACGAAAGAACAAGAAATAGAGAATACATATTTGATTTAGTAAATAAATACACAAGACATTAATATATTAATGGATCCTCCAACAACAAACCACAAACACCCATAAACCACAATAAACAAACGCATCTTCCTCTTCTTTATTTGTTTTTCTTTCATTTTCCAGGACAAACTCGATTGTACTTGTCGCATTTCTGCGTCGGTGGTAATTGCCTCTTCTCGCCGAGACAGTTGTCGTACCGCGTCCCCGGCCGTTCACAGAACGGTTTGCTAGGTGTTCCGGTTTTGGGAGTTACTCTAAACTTATTAAAGTCTAACAGAATTTCTCCGATCTCCGATTCCATAAAAAATTCATAGCTGGAAAACTCTTCACGGACGAGGCGGCATTTCTCCGGGTGGCTGCTGTCGCAAATAGCAGACGCGACAGTGTCGTTGTCGGCGGTGGAGGTGGAGCTAGTGAGGAGTAGAAGAATAAGAATGATGGAGGCCATGGTTGATGGTGTTGGCAATGAAGCCATGGTGTTTGAAGACAATAAAGTATAATGGAGGAAGATGTGTGAGTGATGAAATGGTGAAGAGAAATATGAAAGATTAATATTGGAAAGATATTTAATTTTAGGTGGGTGGGAAAGTTGGATGCTTGGATTTAATTTCATTTATTGATGTTCGGTTGTGTTGGATTTGATTTGATTTGATTTTTTTTCTTTTTCTTAATTAGTATTTTATTTTTTGGTTCAAAATGTCGTACGACGATGATTATTCACCGAAGTAAAACATGTCTTTTTATGACTGAGGAGGCAAGCTCTCCAAAGTGTGTTTTTTTAATATTTGTTGAAAGAAGAAACAAACATTTGCTTTTAGAATTTTGTTTAACTCGCACATATGCTTGTGCCAAAAGACTCGTAGCTCAACGACATCGGTATATATACAAAGATCATAAGATTAAGGGTTCAAATCTCCACATATGCTTGCACATATTGCGTGATTCTTTATAGCATTTGTATTCGGTTAATAACACACATTTAACATGATCAAGTTTTTTATGACGTTTCCGATCTTTTTTTTTTTAAGTATATGTTTCAGCATTTTTTTAGAATGGTTCTTAATTTTGAAATTATTGATTGAATTGGTTATTATGTAGATAAATTGGGCGTGTTATGAAAAAATTACCAAATTAATTTGTGATTGATCCAGAACAAGAAAGATCATTACACAGAAGAATAAGAGAGTACGGGGGCAAGAGTACTATTAGCAGCAAGTCATCAAAGTATGCCTCATTGTAATCCTTATGTAGTTTCAAATAGAAATAACCATCCTGAAATGCATGTCTAAGAATTTGAAAACTTAAACTTTGATGAGTAACTAACTAACCCTATAAAGGCAAACGCTATATAGAGAACATTATATTGCAAGGACTCGAACCAGCGATTGAGTGAATGTTAATGCATCACCAGTGTTAGTTTTGTCAGAATCATAAAATATGCTCTGACGACCCACGTCGAGACAAGTCATGATGTGACCGAGGAGGACAATACATCATCCATCACACCAAGAATAGTGTTCAATAGTGTCAGCTGGATGGATCAGGAAGCAAAGCCACGATGGTGTCAAGGTGTTAGTGTCAAAGCTTCGTGGGGCCACGATGGGGCCCCGAGCCATTCCGACGATGTCAAGGCTCGAGATGGAGTTTTGACGAGCGGCTCTGGAGTTAAGTTCGTATGAAGCTAAGATGTAAGCTCACCAAGTTCGATGTCAATCGAACATTGGACGGACGCTCCACGCTGCGTATGATTCCTCATAAAAAGACATGCATTGGTGAGAGGCTGAAAATAGTCCAGAATGTACTATAGGGAAGGTATGGTGCCAGCTGTCCACCACTCCTGGGCCCTGTGGCCTAAGTGAGCTCCCTCATGGCACATGCGTGTGTCATGGTGTGGGCGAGCGCTTGCAAGATGCGTGTCTTGGGCGGCTTCCTTCAGGAATGGAAATCCGGGTACAGTGTCAGACGGCACGAGTGTGCCCACATTGCACCCTTGCCCATGGGACAAAGGTTACCACATATATAGAGAAGCGACCCGCCATCTCACGTTGAATTATCGTGGGCGAATGGATGCATATGCAAGCATTTAAGCATGACCAAGATCATTCCACTACATTTTCGATGAAGTGTAGTCGAGGCCTTGAGAACCTCGCTTAACGACCTGACGAGCCACAAAGTATGAGCGATCCGAGTATCGGGCTTGAGCTACCATCTAAGGCTGGCCATGGCGAGTGTGAGATCATGGCGCCACACGAGTCGAAGAGCGCGACCGTGACACTATGCTCGCTTTGACAAATAGAAAAATAATTAGGCCATATATTCTAGTGCAAGATTTTGAGTTGAAGCCTATTATGATTTAAATGCTACAGAGTATAGGATACTATCACGAGTTAGCTATAGAAGATCCTCATAAGCACTTTAGAGCTTTTATGAATGTTAGTGATTCTTTCACCATACCTAATGTTCTCAAGATGATTTAAGACTGTGCTTGTTTGCATATTCCCTTTGTAGTGAAATTTTTCCCTCCAATAAATTAAATGGTGAACTCTAGCCAATTAGATAGTGAATCAATAACAGAAGCTTGAGAGAGATTTGAAGAGTTGATACAAAAATGCCCTCATCATGGCATCACATATTGTGTTCATCTCGAGAGTTTCTGTTATGGACTAGACCTCAAATCTAAGCTTATTATTGATGTGTCGGCTAATGGTACAACCATACATAAAACATATAACCAAGAACATGCAATTCTAGAATACCTTACAAAACAATTACCGATGTGGTAATTTGAGAGGAGTGTAAGAGAAAACAGGGGTCAAAATTGAAATAGATGGTTTGGCCACTTTGAATGCCCCTATGACATCAATGGAAATATGTTAAAGGGAATGCAGGGGAATAGTATTGCAAATGTTTCTGCTTTACACAACATCACCACTAATAATTTTCAAAATGTGATAGCAACTAATCCATTTAGTATGAAGAAAAGTGTGATGTGGGAAGATAGTCATGGTCATAATTTTTGTCCCTAAAACCATGTCTCGGTAATGTACATTGGAAATATGCAAAACAATAGATAAAACAACTCCTATTCTAACACGTATAATTCAAGATATAGGAATCTCTTGGTAATTGAGGGGTAGGAGCATGCATTTAAACAAGGCGGAAGGGTGTGAATAACAAAAATTTCACATTAATTAATCTAATTAATTCACTTTTGATTAATCCAATTAATCTTCATGCAATTTACCCTAGGTGATTGACATGTTGGAAATAAAAATTCACCTGGGTTGACGCATCTGATCAATTCTGGCGGGTTTTTGTGCTGAAGAGGATCACAATCAATTATTTGAACCTGTTGGGTAGGATCACGATCAATCACTGACCTTCTTGATTAGTCTCGTCCAATCTTCCATGATGCACTGAGTGCTTGGTGGGAAGCTTTTTAGAGAAGGGAGCTGGAAGTATTTTTCTAAAACTCAATTCTAGAGTAGTTTCTCTATTTGAGAACTAGGTTACTCAGTGAGGATGAGAATGAAGACCTCATAGACCTCCTATTTATAGTAGAAAAGTGAATCTTTAAAATAGAAAAATTAAGGGTGAAAGGAAAAATAAAAATCCGACAAAACCGAACAAAACCAAACCGATCCAATGGATCGGTTCGATTTTTTAAAATAATATTGGATCAATCTGTTTGATATTTTAAAGAATCGAGATATATTGGTTCGATTTTGGTTCTTCACAGAAAAACCAACAAAAAACCAAACCGAACCGAATATATAAATAATAAGAAAAAAATGTATATGTTGGTATTTAAATTTGAATGAAGAACCAAATTAAATGTGAAATATGAAGTAGAAAAGTTGTAAATATTGAGATACTTATGAAAAGTATTGTTTTTTGTTAGTAAAATGAAAGTCTTTAAAATCAAATTAAGAATGAGACAAAAATAATTTAAAAATAAATCAAATTTATATTGAAATCAAAACTGAAAATCAAACCAAAACCAAACTTAACCAATAAAAAACCGAACAAATGGTTTGTCTTTTATTGGCATCGGTTCGGACCCAGTTTTGAAAAATCGAGGATTTTGGTTTGGTTACGGTTTGACACAAAATCGATAAAAACCGAACCGAAATCACCCATAAGGAAAATAATATCTTTTAATATCCAATAATAAAAGATATTAGTAACAGTCAAAGATTTTCTCATCCGAATTTAAAATTATTTATTTTTAATTGATATTTATCTAATAAATCTCAACTCCGTAATATATGCAATATATTATAATAAATAGATCTCTCTAACTAATATATCCAATATATTAATTTTTCTACAAATAATAATTATCTAATAATTATTAATTCAATTAATATGTCCAACATATTTAATTAATATTCTCCATTTAAAAACTATTCAATAATTATTAAACAAATATGTCTAACATATTTATTAATTATAATTATCCTTTAAATAATTATCAAATAATTATTCAAATTTTAATATGTCTAACATATTATTAGCTGAGTTCTCTAAATAATTATCCAATAATTATTTATAATTAATTTATCTAATAAATTGAATTAATATATTCAATATATTAATTGGTTAGGTTTATTCATTAAACTTAACACTCCTTTTAATTACGTCAAACATAATTAATTTATGAATTTGAACTCTTCAAATTAATTCTATAATGACATAGTGTACCCGAAATTGAGCTAATCGGGGGACTGGTGGACCTATATATTGGAAGCTACAACGACTTGAGATTGAATCCCTGCTCGTTAACATCAGGCTTATTCCATTAAAGGTTTGTGCAGAACTCTCTCGCACTGTAGGACAAGTTAACGTCCACGGATATAATCGATCATCTGTCATATGATCCTTCACGAGCTTGTTCATAATTCACAACTGGGATAAGAAATTCGTTCTACGTCCCTTGTGATAACATCTTTCTTCTTAAGCGCCACTGATTCCTCCAATGAACAAGCTATTTATAGTCCTACTATAAACGAATGTCCTCTCGACCAATAAAAGGCAAGTATCCTTTGTTCAAGTCTTAGAATCAGTTTTTAAGGGAACAATTCTTCATCTTTCACAATATTATGGAAGGCGGGAATTCCTTCTTGTGACGTTGCGTTCCCAGCCACTCACTACGATAATCCCCAACGTGAGAGGTTTATTGACCCAATGCTATTTGACTGGTCTCACCCAAGGACATTAAAGAACGATTTCATAAAGCAGGAGTTCCCAACCACTCAGAATTCATCCTTAGCGAAGTAGTTCATACGAGTCTATAACGGAATTACTAGTTTAATCATTAAACTTCTGGTCCAGTCCTATGCAAAAGCCCATTTTTTCATAGGCATCCTCACTCACATGTCTCCACATGAACAACGAGGATTAGGTTGTTTGCAACTAATGCAAAGCGGACCGTATCCACATTGTTACCAGGACTCAGGCACCATAGCCTTAGTCCATATACTGTAGACAATTTAGGTTATAAACTTGGAATTATATCCACTTGTATGTTCTACAACTTGTCCAAGTGTTCATATCAATAACCAAGGGTTTATATACATCAAAAAAATAAAGTAAATAAGATGGATTTTAAGCATTCTTCAATCTAATCAGTTAAAAGTGATACTTTCGTGTGTTTAGCTAAATTTCTAATCAAACTCATATAATTCCTTTATATTTAATCTCTATTAATCATTAAAAACCATGAAATCTTACAGAATTATGGCCTAATAACTCTCAATTTTGAGAGTTATCACACTTCCAAACTTGAATATTACTCGTTTCGAGCAATGCTTACCTATAGAACTTAGTTGCTAAAATCTATAAATTTTTGTTAATGCAATGTTTCTCGCATTAATCTCAGCATTAGGGACTGTATCAAAAATTTCATCATAAACTAAAATTTTCTAGCCTTAGTCTTTCGCTTTTGGATTTTAGAAAATTTTCGGATATTATTCCATTGTCCCTTCTATTTACTTATTCTAAAACTTAAATAATATTTTAAGTGCTCGTATTAACTAGTGTAGAATCATCCTTGCTTAACACTTACTTCCAATTTACGTTTGACCAAAATAACTACGTATGACGTTCTCTACTCATGCACACTTTTGAGAACTCAAATACCTTTTAGGATTTGTAATGCTTTTCACATTTCCATCCGGGCTAGCATTCATACTTAATTTTTGCTCACTTTCCGTACTTCTTATGATGGCACACTTGAGCAAAATGGCACACCAATGCAAGAGAAACAACTCTGAAGTATTTTCATAGTTCTTAGAATGTCATACTTGAGCAAAGTAGCGCATCTAAGCAATTGGAACAATCTTAAAGTTGAAGCAATGGTTGAATAGAGTAATAATTTTAGAAACTATGGCTACTAGCCTTGATTTGTTTTTTTCGTAATACCTTCCACATTGATTATCTGGTTGAACTATTTTGATTTCTGTTTTAAATGTAAAAAATTTCAAAAATTGCTCAAACTAGGGCTTCTCCTCATTCCTAAACTTAAAGTCTTTCATTGTCTTTAATGAAAGAGAGACTTAGTTGCCCAATACTTAAAGTTTGATATGTGTAAGAAACGATGCTTCTAGCTTTTGGCTTTAATGTTGGGTGCATTCTCAGTGTAGTATTCCAACTAAGGATTAAGTCAATCGAAGCTTAGGAGTATTCTAAAATTTTTTAATACCAAAACTCTATAGGCTTAGCTAGGTGAATTTTTTGTTTGCTTGAAAATTTTTAAGAATATAACTAAATGCTGAGATTGATGCGATATGCATTAACTAACTCTTGAATGAATGCACACAACAAGTTATACAACCAAGAAATAAACAGATTGTTGTAATATGAAATAGAGATATGGAACTACAGTAACATTGATAACTTTTTGGTATACTAGTACTAATGTAGAGTGTAGTGCAATGGAAATGCAGTTGGCAGAAATTGTTAAGAATACAACAGAAGCACGAAAAAAAAAACAGAGACAGAGAAATCGAAACTTACTCATTCATTACTTGATTAGTTAGATTAACTAGAAAGATGAATTAGCAAAATTATATAAAACTAATGGGAAATTAAAAGTAAGAGAACTCATTTTAAAATGTGTGGCTTTTTGGTTGGAGGAGGTGTGTTCTTCTTCTTGGAGTGGTAAAGTTTATACCCACAACTGGGTAAGTTCATTTGGGAATAATGAGAACTGAATAGGCTCTCTATTCCTTTCAATGACCTACCTTAAATGTGCATTTGTCTTTTCTGCATACTCCCAATATGCTCTTGCCTGGGAATAGAAGTGTTCCTGTTGCCCTTTCACCTTAGCCAGCTATCTCAAGACTTCTTAAACTTCAGTCATTACTCCAATACTCAATTGCCATATTTCCATCCTTGTTCTAGATTTTTAATTTTGGTAAGGTGGTCTCGGTGCTAACACTTCATCGGATGATATTGGTCGTACTCCCTAATCAATACAGAGGAACGTGATGGTGTTAGGGTAGAAAATCTTCCCCTCCTTCTTATTGTTGCATCACTTGATTTCTGTGTCTATAATGCAGTCAACATCAATACTAAGGCCTGGTTGAAGCCCATAGAGTAGCAAGACTCTAGTGCGAGTAACTTTCGTGTCATAGGTTGTGAGTCATTTTTTTACATCCAAGTAAATATTAAATTAATATATCAAATATATTAATAACCATGTTGAATAAATTAATCTTGAGCTTCTATTAATTTTGTCCGACATTATTAATTAATCTGTGAATTTAAACTCTTCTAGTTCACTCTCTAATAAAACAGTGTTTGGGGAGTTAAGCCTCACTTTCACCGGGGATTATAAAAAGTTAAAGTTTGGAGGTGAGGGCAAGCTCATTGACAAAAAAAACATTAAAACTTCTATTGTGTTCATTTTCAACAAATTTTTTTTTTAATAATACTGATGATTAAAGCGAACTCTGAATGTGATTTGCATTTGTTCATGTAAAAAATAAAATTAATAAACAACCAATAGCCTTAGGTGTTTAGAAATATTCCATTATTTACTAGAAGTTGTAGCATTTATGTTTACCTAGGTGAGCCTTTTTATGCTCAAGAGTGCCATTTAGAAACTAAGAGATGCGAGCGTCATGAGCACATGAGTACAACACGAAAGAAATGCGTAAAGCAAAGGCACAAATTTTCAAGGGATTCAAAACACTTAGAAAAAATATATATAGTTTTTGCTGAAGGAAAGGAAGTTTTTAGCGAACTTAAAATAGAAAAAGAGTTAGTTAAAAAGTTTTTGAGTTGGAGACTTTGGTTAATAGGAATACTTCCTATTATCAAGATGAGTGGGGATTATGAGCCAGTGATTTGTAATGACTTTAGTAGTCTAAGAATCTAAGTTTGTGGAGAAGATTTTGTTTCGTTCAATGAATTTTGAACCTAGAAAGTAAACACTAAAGTATGTTGTTAATATGTTTTTATAGTCGCTACGATACATAATTTTGTGTTCCTTTGTACTTTTCATGGTAGAATTGCTCGGGACGAGCAATCATTCAAGCTAGAGGATTTGATAACTCTTTATACGACATTTATTTTGACCAATATCTTAATGAAAACTTTAGCATTTTTGTAAAACTTCAATTATTTATGCTTAGATTTACATTAAGAAGGGAAGATTTGTAGAAATGTAAAGCGATTGAGTCAGAGTAAGGTTTAACTAAATATTTAGTAAACTACTAGATTTATAGGCTTAAATTATTCAAATAACAAACTGTTGAGGAAGTGAATGCTTGCTCTGCTAATCTATAGTTATTGTGCAAGAATTTGAACAACGACATGCTTGTTGGTTGTAGCATGGACGTGAAGAAAATGCATTGTGACGAGTCGAGATTTTAGCATAATAGAATATTAACAAGAAGCGAGAATCATCGGATCCACCACCATCGACTCTACGACTTTGATTTTCTTTCGACATGATGTGAAATTAACCTTAATTTTGCCAATAAATACTACACACATCGAAGATCTAACCGTAACTCTTAGCACCTACACAATCCTCTAAATGTTGGCAATTCCAAGCACAATTCTAGTGTTTTTGGAAGTTTTGCCTTAGTTTTGCAAGTTCTTTATGATAAGTTTGCCAGGCTAGAGATGAAGGCTAGGATTCAAGCCACTGAATGTTAGCAGGAACTTCGATTTAGATCTTTCACACTAGTTTTACTTTATCATTTTAGTTTTACGTTTACATGTTAGGAGTAGTTGTTCTTTGATTTATTATTGTGCTAGGATTGCATTATGTCTACGTTTTGGTATTGTACTGTATTTCACGTTAATAAAGTGTTTTGTACAATTACTTGATTTGTTCTTCTTAACCATGTATGCTGAATGAAGTGAGTGGCATTCAATTTAAAGAGGATTAATAAGATTAGTATTAAGTTAGGAAGAGAAAGATGCAATATTATTTAAGATGGTTGAATAGATTTTGCTTTGGTTGATTGATAACCCACCAAAAGTGTCCTTAAACTCGATTCGAGAGAATAAAATCTTAAGATAACTTAAGACCTTTTAGTTGTTAGGAAGAGGTAAGAGATAACCATTTCCCTAATGCAAAAATCTTGTAAGCAATTTTATGAGAGTATTTCGAGAGGAAGCTTTAGCAAGAATTTAAGTATTTTATCCTTGTTACCATGTTCTACCTTACGCGTGTTGATCGCTTTTTCTAAGTACACTCTTGATCATGTTAATTAGTTAGTTTTCATGTTTTTTGTTGTTTTAGTTTCATGTTGCTATTTTAGTTTTATAAACCATGTATACCAAAATTAAGATTTGTTTAAATATTGACTATTCAGTTCTAGTTTTACTTCCAAAGTGTTTAACCCATATCCATGTGGAGACAATTTAAATATACCTATCAATTGTTGCTCTTTGACTTCATTTAGTTGCGTAAAATGATTTTAAATGCGTGAAGCCTTGATATGTGTTATTCATTTAGATTTAATTTAGTTAAAGGTTTTAGTGCACGCTCAAATCAAACCTGCTGCTCATAAAGTTTTTGACATCAAGTTAATCACGATCAAAATGTTTCACTCAAGAGATCTGCTAGAGATCGACGTTCGTTAACTTGATATGATTCTAATGATTACGTGTTACTAACTGACAAGAGGGAACCTAAGAGTTATGAAGAGGCTATAGAAGATGAGCATAAAATAGAGTGGATTGAGTATAGGTTAAAAGTTATGACCTAGGATCTAATCCATCATCATTAATATAGGCTTATTCCACTAAAGGCATGTGCTGAACTCTCTCGCACTATAAGACAAGTTAATGTCCACAAATCTAATCGTTCATCTGTCATAAGATCTTTCATGAGCTTATTTGTAATTCACAACTGCATCAAAATATCGGTTCTACCCCTTTGATTACATCTTTCTCCTTAAGCATCATTGATTACTATAATGAACAAGTCATACTATAAACGAATGTATTCGCAGGCCAATGAGAGGAGTGACCCTTTCTTGAGAGAACAAATATACATCTTCCTCAATGTGAAGAAAGACGTGAATTCCTTCTTATGATGTTGCATTTCCAGCCACTAACGACGACACTCCTAGATCAAGCGTTGATCGGCTGGTCTCACCCGTGGACATCAAAGGAGACTTTCATAAAGTAGGAGTTCACAACCCACTTAAAATTAAGATCACATCGACATACGATCATCCTTAGGGAAGTAGTTGATAAAAATTATGGTTCCACCTTATGAAAAAACGTTTTTTTTGCATAGGCATCCCCACTCGCATGTCTCCACATGAATAACCACAATCAGGTCGTTTACAACTTTTGCCCTTGCTTTAGTCTATATACTGTTGTAACGCTCGTAGTATAGGATTTGGATAGCTTTATAATCAAAAACTCGGGCGTTACATGCTATAATGACCTGGTTTATAAACACCAGGTTATACCACGATGGTTATTAATGCATGCAAATTTCTTACCAAATTTCGACATAGTTTCCCGTAAAATATGAGAAACCTATAACTAAAAAACCTGTAAAATAGAACCTAGACATTTCGAAATGTATTTATTCAATCAAATAATTTATCCAATCCAGGCAGATAAAAAAGGATATAAATCTAGAGATTTCGCTTTTTCAAACTAAATTAGTTTCAAACTAAGCTATTACAACAATTCGTGCAGAAAGAGATGCATTAAGACTATAAAAAAACTACATTTAACACTAGACGCAGTAGACACATCCCTTTTAGGTCTATCCTCAGCTGCCTCGGTCATCCATCATGGTGCATACCTACAACTGTGATATTGAATCCACAACCAACATTAAACAAAGGGTGAGTCTATGATAACTCAGTAAGAAACCAGTACGGGGTGCACACATCATATAGAAAGAAAGAAAACATAAATCATTAGGCTTGAATATCAAGCACAAAGAAACGGAACATGTTCTAACTCATGGGTACAATTGTCGCCGAACCTGATGGCCATTGACAATATTCGTGGATGAGTCTCACTGGCCAATGTGGTGAGACCCAAAAAGCCACTACCTGAACTCTCCTGGGTAAGGTAGATTGTCTGGGTGCTAGGGTTTAACCACTAAAGTCGCCTAGCTATCCCAGGTCCATTCGGCAAATGCAGCCAACCTAAACACATCAGGTCTCATGCACAACACCCAGCCTAAAACGAACCAACCTACCAGCACGACGCTCACTATATCTAATGACATCGGCTGCTCAATACCGATAAGTTCTCACTAAGACTATAGCAGTAAGGAATAAATATCCTATGTCGAATTTTCACTTTCGCACCCTATGCATCCTAAGCCACTCGACTAGGTTACAAGTATGGACGACCAAATCCCTGGGTATGCCAAGTTCTTGAGTGCAGACTATCCACCCTATGGTTAATCTCACCACACTTCGGGTTGATGTAGCGATCATCACCCTAATAACGTGTGAAGCCTCTTACATCTATAACCTCTACCTGTTAAGGACGTCGGCTGTGTCCATCCCTACAACCCTATGGGTCGCCCTCGGATGTGTCATGCAAATAATAGACCCAATGATCAACTGCAATCATCCTATGGTGGAGAAGAGACACACACAGGTTGTCTGGCCACATGCGCACTCTATGAAGGAATGTGACTCGACACTCGGAACAAAACATTGTGCATCCTCACATACAAATTATCAATAATAAATAATGCACATGAACAGAGAAACAAAAAAGCATGCTCAACAGTGTATCTATGCAAGAATGCTAAGGTTCATTCAACATCAAGGAATACTAATCACAAATATGTATAAGTAGCTTTAGGCATTTCTCAGACAAGCATGTAGGTGTTTCAAATAAGAGTTTCAACATGATCTTTTATGTAATACTAGAACATGTACACAACTAAGCTATAACATGCTATGAATCGAGGTTCAGATATTATAATTAATAACACGATAAATCATTCTTATAAAACCTAGATACCACTAGGTACAAGCATGTTATCAAGCAATTTGTAGACGATATAATCATGTGTCACTTCCTGGAATATGTCAGTACACAAAATACATCATACAATTCCAAACGAGATAATACAAAATAAAAGCATGTATCAAATTCTTGAATCTAAACAACATACAATTAACATCAAATAAATTCAAGATCAAGCATACAAATAAGCCAAAATGGATCCCTTACACTTTGTTCTACCAGAATCGGCTAAATCTAGACTTTAGCCCAAACGAACGATCTAGCTAAGCCCTTGAACCTACAGGCAAACAATGAGATACACAGAAGCATTCAAGAACACAATTAAGCGTCAACGACTTTAGGGAAATGGAGATACCACAAACACTTACACAACATGAGCTACCAACCTTGAATCTAATCGGTCCACTCCACTAAGCTTTCACTGGCACTTACCTCAAAGCTTGAAGACACCAACGGCTAACCTTCAAGCCTCCTCGTAGAAACACCTCAAATGAACTTCAAACTTGAAGTCATCACAACCAAGGCTCGACTAGAAACCAACTCAACCTCTTCGTCTAAAAGATAAACATATGCACTCCACAATCCAAACCAATAAAATACAAGCTCATTCTTTGCTAGAGTCTCAAAATCGAAACACTTCTCTCGAGAACCAGCCTTGATTGGCCAACACCAACCAAGAGCTTCCAAGGTTCATACAAAAGCATCTTAAGCCATAAGTAAACCTTTTAACTGCCATGAATTCCTCCAACAAAATTAACAAACGGAACTACTAGCCATTTCTAACCACAAACTAATACTAGTGATACACAAATTGCAAACAATATAAGCCACCCACTTGAACGTTCTCTAATAATCGGCCAAAACAAAAGATGAACAATCACGATAAGCCTAAAGCATTCGCCATTTTGCTTTTCGCATTCAAACAAAGCCCAAAAAAACCTAGTTGTTTCAAACTTTGGTTCCAATTCCAACTTAGACTCTAAACGAACAGCACCAACAATAGACACGAGTACTAACCTGACATTCTTGGTCAAAGCACTTCTAATCACACTAGCATTAATCAAAAAAAGTCTATCTTACTTCAAAAAGCGAGAAATCCAAGGCAGTATCAAACATCACCCTCGACCAGCAAGAACCCGACGCAGAACTCTTCACCAATCATTCCACGCTTGACTTAGAAAAACACCAAAATACACTTCAATTTGACCAACGACATAAGAACTTACCCATCAACCTCGACTAAAATAAACAAAAACTCAACTGTAAATCTGCATTTGCCATGCACGACGACACAGAGAAAATCGATCCCTTCCTCAATAACTTAAAATTCGATGGAACAAGGAAAGAAGGGGAAGTCAATTGAAGAAACATGGAGATCGAGTGGCGATTCAGTCGAAATAGAAGGTTGAAATCACATGAAGTAATCGCGCAAAAGCCATAAAAAGAAAGAGGAAAGAAGTGGGACTCACAAACGAGAAGAAGAATTTGTGGGATGAAATCTTAGGGCTCAACTTTTAGTTATTTGTCAAATAGCCCTTCATTTAAAAATAGCTTATGAATTTTACCCCAT